>JBBPRD010000810.1:0-10000 GCA_038092855.1 Boletus piedmontensis | reverse complement strand
GCTCAAAATCCTTTCGACAGAAGGCGTATAAACGGCCCAGAAGAAAGCTTTCCACCAGTCTTTGAGTCCAGTCAGGAACGCTCTGCGACTTGGGACGCGCGGCGTGGCCGACAATCAACAGACATACGCCCAATCTGTATGACATGCACATAATATGCCTTCAAAGCTTGATATGTCCTTTCAAGTTTTGCAGCCTGGGTTAATCAGTCAATCAAATGGCTCGGCTTACATCGAGACCGAGAGGACCAAGCTAGCGTGTGCTGTGTGGGTCTTACTTGTTCGATCCTCGCTGTGCACGCGGCCAGCCTAACAGTGCTTTCAACTTCTGACAGGTACGGCCCAAGGCAGTCCAAGGCCATCACTTATAGTGAAAAGGGTAAACTGAATATCGAGGTTAAATTCGCGCCATTCTCGTGCGCTCGCCGTCGATCACCGCTTCATGTGAGCCCTTTTGTGTGTTCTGGCGATTTCGATCAGACCAAGCAGATTCCCCATTGAAGGATGCTGAAGATAGATCCCTTGCTATTGCAATCCATCAATCAATTGCGTCATCTGTCTGCTTGGAATTATTTCCAAAGTCGACCATAGATGTATTCATCACGATCATCGAAAATGACGGTATTGAAGGATGCGTAGCATCTGGTTCGATAGCAGCGAGTACTGCGCTTGCAGATGCTGGCATCGAGATGTTTGGGCTTGTTGCGTCGTGTTCTGCGGTGAGGGAACTGTCGAATTATCGGGAACTTGAACCTGAACGTCTCCAGGCGGTGCTGGAGGACGAAATCCGACTAGACCCTACCGAAGAAGAAGCGAATACATCAGACGGGGTTGTCGTAGTCGCGTGCATGCCTGCGCTCTCTTCCATCACAAATGTTTGGCAATCGGGCCGAACTACCACTGAGGTTATTCTCAAGGCGAGTCTTGTTCTATTGCCACGCATTTCAATATCTCACCTCCTCTTTATCAGTGTATGGAAATGTGCCAAGATCGGTGCATAGATATTCACTCCGTTATTGCCCAATCGTTGTCAAGTATAAATAAAGCTCCTTAGTGTCATTCATTCGCGTTGCTGTGTCGAGCTCATCTTGCGTTTCTATTTCCAATGATGTTTCAAGATGATTTACCAAGTATACAGTACACGAGGCAATAGATGTTTTGTTTGGCGCACGTAGGCAAGAGAATGGTAAGGGGAGGAGTATCCAATGCCAGTGAGTTTTCAGGTTTCGAGTTTCAGTATCGAATAACTGATCTCACGCAGTGTAGAAACCATACCATAATCTGTTTGTGGTGAGTGCTTGACTAGTCCTTGGCAATTCTCATACTCAATGTCCAAATACTCTGACGTTATGTCTTCGTGTAGGTCGTCGTGAATGCTGGCAATTACTTCTTATCTATGAACTAAAACCATCGGTCTGTTGCGCCGCTCCAAGCCAGCAGAGCTCATATACTGTGATATTCGCTGTAGCAAATAGCCATTCTTGTGCTCATGAGACTGACCATTTAATACTCTGGTAGCCGACATATATAATCAGTTTTTCGCTCACATGAGGAAAGTAGTTTGACTCTCATCATGGCGACGATTCGAGGCAAGATGTCCACTAGGCTCGCTAGGTCCTCTTTCAGCACTCCATGTACACAGCGCTTGCCACAACCCTCGAGAGTAAAAGTGATCATTTTATGGCCAACGGCCTCGCGACTGAACCAAGGTTCGTCTTGTGGCCGTCGAAACTCAGATGTTTGAATTAACCTTCTTGCCTTCTATTCTCTCTCCGGCCCCTCACTCGCCCCAAGCAATTATTCATGAAGGACATAGATCTTTGTCCATTTCTTCCAGCTTACTTCCTCCAAGACAGGGAAGATAATCCCTCGATTATCTCTCGCCATCGAACACGTATACTTTGACCCATTTATTTTCTCTGTGAGCAACAATCTCAATCTCACTTGCCGGTCCTCTTTACAACAACACACAATGTTTCAGCGCCCATGCGCACCGAACTCCTGCAGTCCGATTAGGTTATGAATTCAGCCCGCTTGACCAAGGCGCCTTGAATGGCGGTACTGGCACATGTTCACCTGGTGCTTGAGTAGGTGGATGGTGAGTGCACTTGATATAGTAGTATAGGTAAGTAGGATTTCGCAACAACGTGGGCGCCGCGAGTCTCCCATCGGATCGAATCGCGTTTAGACGAGGTCAGCAAGGCCGCCGCTTCTTTCTGTGATCCTTTCTCATGATTGGATGCAAGGAGGCACGAGGCCCGGGTTCTGTTGTAATCGTGAACAATGATAACTACCCGTAGATTGAGAATTTCTAAACCCCCTTCCCCCGGGTCCACACGTGTTGGAGCCTTGTATGTAACTCTTGCTCTTTTAAAGGATGCATGTTTGGGATTCCCGTTTACGTTGTTGCTTCCGATGGCACGTTCAGCGTCGTGCTTTCCTGGAATGCAACTGCTACCACCTTCACACGCATACATACATCGAATCACACGTGTGATTGAAGCTCCCACCGTGGTCGAATTGGTGGCAACTTGTTTAAATTTTGTCATAACCAACAACGTACAGTAGGAAAATCTGCACTGAATTGTCAAATATTATAAGTTACTGCTGGATTTGACAACGGTGGTAACACTGGGTTATGGTGTACATTCCAAATGAAGTTCAAACAGTAGGTGTCGCGTCAAGTCGAAATATCAAGACTACCTCGTGTCGCTGGATGGTTCCTCAGGCGATAATACATGGTCAATTCAGAGGACTGTCTCCAGAAATATTGTCGCACCGCAGCAAGGGTCATGTCGAGCGAAAGTACCATGTCGTTGCAGAGGATTTCATACGTCTCTTCCGCTCGCATGCGGAAGTGCCTTGTACTCGGAGAATCGGGTGGGGGCATGTCAACAGAGGAGGAAGACGCGGAGTTGACGGTACTGGACATCTTCTCTAATTTTTCTTGCACCTGGAATGGGGTGAGCTCGAGTCGGTTCTCAAAATATGGCTACATACATGATGACTCAGTTTCCGTACTCGAAGAAATTTGCTCGCGGTCAACTTCGATTGAGCGCTAAAGATAGTTGAATGATAAGCATAAAACACAGTCGACGCGCGACAAAACCTACACATTCAAGAGTTCGGGTAGCTTCTCACCATCAGGATCCGGATTCGGCCAAGGTAGTAAAACGAAGCTAATTTTACTCGCATATGGAACAACAGCCTTGTTAAGAAGGACGTATTCCAGCAACCAAAGTGGCATGCTTTCTTCGAGGGCATGTACGTCAGCCCAGGTGGTCGAGACACTGCCTCGATATACTGTTTTCCAGCCAGGATATGATTCGTCTGACATCATCACTGTCATGTTAGACGGGAGTGATAGAGTCGGAGCTTCATTTGATGAGGGCGGAGATAGAGGGGTTGACAGTAGGATTTGAGCGGGCGTTCTGCTAGCTTCGTTATCCTGCACATAAGATGTCAGGCAAACAAATGAAGCAATAATCCGAGTGAACCGCACCTCAGAAACGGTTGGGGTGTCCACGACATTCCCGGCATTGTTCATGACCGGGGAACTTGGGACATTGTCATTTACTGATTTTCGACCCGTTCCCTTTCCGAGGCTTTTCAGACGACCCATGAAGCCACCGCCCGGCGTAATCGGCGTAATCGGACCAGAGTCACCAGCATGACGCGGGGGGCTCCCGGGACCTCCCCAGCCCGAAAAATCGCCATCTGATAGAGCAGTGCTTGCTGTGGAGGGTCGGCGAGCAACAAAGTAATCAGGCTCGCGGCCTGCGGTCGATGGCGGTATATCAAGTCCGTGAGTTCGAATTGGACGAGGCATGAGCGGCCTATCAGACGAGGGTGATTGGGGGGTGCTGCTCATTGGCTTAGCAGCTTTCAAGGGTATCATTGGTGTGAGTAGGGGAGAAGGCTTAGCAACCGAAGGTAGAGCAGGAAGAATTGCTGGTAATGTACTTGCAGAAGTGACAACGGCTGCGCATATTGGCGGGCGCGATGAAGACCTCGATACTTCGGGAGGCGAAGGGACTCCAGTTAGGCCAGCAAAGTTACCACTGAGATCTAAGCTCGATCCTCCCACCCCGCGATGTGCGTCGGTATGGCTTGGTTGACTAGACTCTGAGGCGTGTACGTCATGTTTTCGCCGAATGCGCTGCTCCTCAAGTATGAACCCTAGGAATAAATTGCGGAGAACCCATTTTCCAATGTTAACTTCAAGCCTCTTATTAGCATGGACTTTTTGCAAGATTGCTCCGTGAACGCACTTCTGAGCTCGTCGTTAAACTGTTTGTCTGAATCAAAGCCTGCTTCGTCAGCGTAAATCTCTGCCTCGAAGCATCGCTCATTGATGTGCACGGTGAGGACTCCAGTTTTCGTGTCCACGGACGACCAGGCAGACACGACGGCCTCTCCTTCGATACGCTCTCTGACTGCCTCGAGGGCCGCTCGAGGGCTCCACTCGTTATCATCGATCGCGTTGTTTTGCTCTCTGCTACGAGTGCTGCCATCCAAGCTCCCGCGGATACTTGTAGCTTGGACATCCTCTCTCGCATACCACCCGCAACACACACCACGGACAGTATCCCATACGGCGACTTCGCCTATTGTATCAACCGTCAGGGCATGCATGCGATCATTTAACAACACTGCTCGCACGAGCCCACGAGAACCTGTAATTACCATCTCCGGGTTGGAATTGAAAGGGATGGCTTCTGAGGCAAGTTCGCCTAGTTCCTGAGTTGTGTAGGCTGTGCGGGTTTCATGGACAGGATCCTGGTCGATGTTTTTCATCGAGAAGCGGCTTCTCTGAGTGTTCGATGGTATGAGAGTGGTGGAATGTTGAATAGCACCATTGAATGGTGACCGCCCACCAGGAACGGATACAATCGAAGCCGCAGAATATAGGGTAGCTACGTCTGCATCACGCCCTCGAGACATGAACAATGACGGCGAAAACGAGCTATTCGGAGAGGCGAGCCTCACAAGGGA
The DNA here is from genome assembly GCA_038092855.1 of Boletus piedmontensis. Taxonomy (NCBI): domain Eukaryota; kingdom Fungi; phylum Basidiomycota; class Agaricomycetes; order Boletales; family Boletaceae; genus Boletus; species Boletus piedmontensis. The sequence goes on along the minus strand of JBBPRD010000810.1, from coordinate 5,008 downwards.
AGAAAGTGGAACCCCCGGGTACGAAGGAAGTTCGTCATCCTTGCAACCTTGAGCGTCGCATGAGCGATAACATGCCAAACGACCCGGAAAAACAGGCTTACCTTGATGAATCGAAGGCGGCTCCACTCCAATCGAGATGCGCTTGGCTGTAACAGTGGGATCTGAAAATAGGTCTCGATCATTCCCCGCATCGCGCTTCACCGGTCGCTTGGGAATTCTCCAACGACTGATATTTGAGTTCCCTGACGCCGTCCAGAGCATTCCGTCGTCGGCGGTGACGATCTTGTTTATTCCCTCTCCACCATCCTCGCTCGACTCTCGTGCAAGTACGATGCATACGCCATCTGCAATCTCCGAAGAGTCCTCGACATCCACTTTGCAGACAATCCCGGATTTATCCCCCGAATAAAATACCTTCAGGGATGGGTGGGTAGAATGTAAAGACCATACGGAATCCGTATGGTACGTGAACGTATGCAAGCAGCGTTGCGAGGATAGGGACCAGAGTTTGATAGAAGCTTTGCCATCATGAGATCAAATTGCTGCACACAAGGGGGGTCGCTCACCATCAGTAGAACCTGTAAGAAGCTGGAAAGGGGATGTTAGAACATGCGTGAAAAGGATTTAACGCACGGCCGTACGTATCTAGCATCATCGGAGATCAATATCATCCGTATGTTGTCGGTGTGGCCGACGAGCTTCCCGGTACGCTTTCCCGACCGAGGGTCCCACAATCGTATCACACGCTCTGGAGAGCCGCTGGCGATGGCATGTCCATATGGATCCGCTGCAAGAGCATATATAGATGCTTTCGGTGCAGTCGCGTCAGGGGGATTGAGGGTCAGTAGGGGTTGTGGTGTCGGTGACGATAGGGTGAGGTCCCATAACTTGATTGATCGATCGAATGAGCCTGAAACGATCCAGTTTGACTCGCGACTGAATGGTTGGTAAGAAGCTGGGTTTGACAATTTACAAGTGAATTACCAGAAAGCAAGGCAGCGGACATAGTCGGCGTGTGTGCCAATGATTGACGGGCCTGTCAAAGAATTTGAATGTGGATTCCATGCTTTGATGGTACCGTCTGAGGAGGCGGAAATTACTACACTGCATTATCAGCATGCCGAGCGCACCAAAGCACGAGAGACCGACCAGTCTGATTATAGTTGCAGAGGAGAATGTCATTAATCCAATCTGTGTGCATTTGTGCACACTGTCGAAACTGTGCGTCCTGGTGACTCGTTGGCTCAGAACGTGGACAAGCATACACGTCTTTCTTACCGTACTGAAATTGAGTGTTTCGGGATCAAGTTCCCATTGACGCTCATAGGGGATGTCTTCATGGATGCTAGTCCTTCGCTTTCTGCCGCCACTTTCTTTGACATCCCCGAGTATATCCCCATCCCGCCGCTCTTCCTCTTCTGTCTCCTCGCCTAATGTTTCGTCCGCCATTCCTGTTAATGTCTCCCATCTAGCGACACGATTCCGTCGTGGCGATGGGTGTTGCCTAAGCCTGAGCGACAGTCCAAGGTCCCAGGAAATGACCTGGCCATCTCGACCGCCTGTGTATAATATACCTTGTGGTGTTGCCTGACCTTCTAGCTGGGTGGTGGAGTCGAGTGCAAGGGATGTGACACCAAGGCGATGTCTGGGCTGGCTATACTTGGGTGGCGCTTCGGGTTGGTGTTGTGAAGGGAAGAGGAGGGGACGTGGTGAACCATGACGGGGAAGACCCGGGGGAGGTAGTTTGAGGCGAGGGACATAGTCAACTGGGGGCGGTATCACATATGACACCCGACGTTTTACAGGTGCCATTCACATCCAGACTTCGAGGAAACCGAGAAGATGGGCTTGTCGGCACTACTGCCACGTATTTCACGACTTGATGTAACACTCGCTCAGGCTGTGGCGGCCGACGACCGCGACTTGGTCGTCACCGCTGATGCTCAGTACTGCATCCGGCTCGCGTTCTTGGCAGGCACGAATCCTTGCCATTCACCACAATTTTTGCTACAGTACGATATGGCCAAAGCCATGAGCCCAGTGTACAGCGTGGTCCATCATTCAGTGCAATTGCTCATACCAGTACAATTACTGTAGTAAAGTGTACTCACACATGAATTACAAGGCTTGCGTAAGCAGGGATACTCCAAAAGGTCATCCCCACCGAAGACCAACTAGACCTCGTCCACCGCGCCATGTTTCAACGCGACCCGCGGGCAGGTGCATTCTTAGGTGGCGACAGAGTAACTGGACAGGACATCCGCGATCAAAATGGTGAGCGCGACGCTCATCGACACGCGACCCGCTGACCTCCTCGTCCAGTCACAGCGGCACTTTCAATCGCCAACGTAGTAAAGAGCTCTTTAGGCCCCCTTGGACTTGATAAGATGCTTGTCGACAACATCGGAGTAAGTGCGTCGGTTTGTCTCTTGTGTCTGCATTATTCACTTCCAAGCAGGAGGTAACAATCTCCAACGATGGCGCTACCATCCTCTCTCTTTTGTCCGTGGAGCACCCGGCGGGAAAGATCTTTGTCGATCTCGCACAAAAGCAGGACAAGGAGGTTGGCGATGGAACCACCTCCGTGGTTATCATTGCGGCCGAGCTACTCCGTCGTGCCAACGAACTTGTCAAGGCCAAGATTCATCCGACGACCATCATCACGGGCTACAGACTCGCGTGTAGAGAAGCCGTGAGATTTATGCAAGATAATCTTAGCATTAAAGTCGATGCTCTTGGGCGCGAGGCATTAATCAATGCTGCTAAGACCAGTATGGCCAGTAAGATAATCGGCGAGTGCGTTGAGATATCTTGTACTGGTTTGCACCAGCTCTGATTTACTTCGAAGCGACGACGATCTCTTTGCTCCTATGGCTGTTGATGCAATGCTTGCCGTCAAGTCAATTAACCTTCGAGGGGACATCAAGTACCCAGTCAAAGCTGTGAACGTATTAAAGGCACATGGTAGAAGTGCAAGAGAGTCCCTGTTTGTCCAAGGTTATGCGTTAAATTGCACAGTGGCTAGTCAAGGTTCGATCTTTCATCTCCTTTATTTTACTTATCGGGTAATGGTTGCACCAGCTATGAAAAAGCGTATCACCAATGCGAAGATCGCCTGTCTCGACATCAACCTTCAAAAGACGCGGATGCAATTAGGTGTTCAGATTCTCGTGGATGATCCTGATCAACTAGAACAAATCCGTAAACGGTATGTTTCGTGGAGTTCTTAGGCCGAGCACATTGTGATGGATGTGATAGTGAGGTCGAGATAACTATCGAACGCATTCGCAAAATCCTCGCCGCTGGAGCTAACGTTGTTCTTACTACCAAGGGTATTGACGATCTGTGTTTGAAGGAATTTGTGGAAGTTGGGGCGATGGCCGTTCGTCGCTGCCGCAAGGAGGATCTTAGGCGCATTGCAAAAGCTACAGGGGGGACCCTGATTTCGAGTCTCGCGGATCTAGAAGGAAATGAGACTTACGAATCCAGTTACCTGGGCGTAGCAGATGAAGTCGTACAGGAACGCATCTCCGACGACGAGCTCATTCTCATCAAGGGCACAAGAGTTGTCAACTCTGCATCCATTGTTTTACGTGGTGCGAATGACTATATGCTGGACGAGATGGAACGGGCATTGCACGACACATTGTCTATTATCAAGGGAACACTTGAAAGTGGCTCGGTTGTTCCGGGTGGAGGTGCGGTCGAATCCGCGCTCAGCATCTATCTGGAGAACTTTGCCACGACGCTTGTCAGTTTTTTTTCTAAAAAATGTACGGTTTTCTGAATATGATATGTTCCAGGGCTCAAGGGAGCAGTTGGCTATCGCAGAATTTGCTGCTGCCTTGTTATCAATTCCAAAGCAGCTCGCCGTGAACGCAGCGAAAGACTCGACTGAGCTGGTCGCGAAGCTTCGTTCTTACCACAATGCGGCGCAAAGCGCGCCCGCCGGTGATCCAAAAAAGGTACTTTTGCGATATGGACTTGATCTCATAAACGGTGATGTGCGAGACAACGTTGTGGCGGGCGTCTTGGAACCTACGTTGAGCAAAGTCAGGAGTTTGAAGTCTGCATATGAAGCAGCCATATCTCTGTTGCGAATTGATGATGCGATTCAATGCATACCTGGTAAGGATCTGTGAAAGGCTTGAGGGCTTCCGTTTCGCTGACTATATTCCTGGAAGAACCGAAGCCGGAGGCAGATGGGCATGGGCACTGATTGTGTAGAGACTGGCAAATGTACATTTCTTATGTTTTAATACACCCTGTCTTAGAGTCACGTGACGTGTAAATACGCCGTTGTTCTCCAGTTGTTGTGAGTGACTGACACGCGTCGACCCGGCTTCGTTGTGAGTGGTCCATTTCGAAATCCTGCCCTCATTGATCCATCTTCCTGCAGTCTTCCACGACGGGCGCTTGCTTCTGGAATCTCGTTCAACGTTCATACTAGTCTCTGCAGATATTTCAAGCCTCTTGGGCTGATGCTATGCAACAGGAAGGCTTCAAAGCCATTGCCTCCTCGGCCATATCGTCCCCTCAGATCGGACAGCGTTTCCGGTCGCTGATATGGACATGTCTGGACTATGACCTCGTTCAGTCTGCTGTGTTTTATGCCGAACGATATCACGTTATGGACGAACACGACCACGATGCACGTCATCTCTACGCGACCGCCCTCCTCCGCGCCCGACAACCCCATTCTGCACTATATGTAGTGAGTGGCACTGAACAAGAAAAGTGCAGTGGCTGTCTAGAAATCAAAGGGAAATGCTGCATGGCTCTTTCGCGCTACCGACAGGCACGCGAGGCTCTCGAAGCTGCTCTGGAGGATGCGGACTATGTTCCATCGCGTGCGTGTGTGGATGGTCCGTTGTCGCAATCTTCTGATCTGTTTCTCAGAGTCAATGGGACCTCGGGCATCACGAGCTTTTCCTGAAGAGGCGGCTCTTCGCTGCCGAGCAGGGACGATGGCGTTGAAAGGCAATCTCCCCGAGAAAGCCACCGCTAG
>JBBPRD010000809.1:0-10009 GCA_038092855.1 Boletus piedmontensis | reverse complement strand
CGTCATCTTGTTCGGATGAGTCGTCCGTCTGTTGCCCTTGCATTCGCGACGTTGGGGGAGGGACAGACCTACCATTTACCGTTCGTGGCGGATCACCATCCTTGGATGTTGTACTAACGCCAGGTGTCGCCTCCGCACACCCGGCCTTATGCAGCATCCCCATCCCCTTCTTTCTCTCTTTTCCCTTCATTCCACCGCAAACGACGGGCCGCACCACCGCGTTTGGCCAACACCCACACCTTGCCCATCTTGCCTTGCCATCCCCGACATCCTCTTTGCCTGCGGTGACCCCATTTCCTTTCCCATCAGAATCGGGAGGGTCAGGAACTCCTCCAATACCTCGCGCGTCCAGCCCAACTCCCCATCCACCCCCAACGAGCCTCACCTGAGGCTTTCCCATACCAAGATGGGCATACCCGTTCAATGGGTCAGCCAGATAGGCAGCAGATGGAACAATCGTGGCTGTATAGGGAGCTAGGAGGGTAGTCGCCGGGATCGTATCGTTTGGGTTGGATGAAACAGTGTTTGTGGAGGGTGTAAAAGGGGACCTGGCGTACGAACGTGGGTGCGATGAACTAGGTACAGGGGGAGACATGTAATTGGATATAGGTGGTGAGGGATAAACAGAGGTATGGGAGAAAGGCGAAGGATCCGAGGCAACATGTAACCTGGGAGATGGCGGACGGAGATGTGCAGGTGTACATGTCATCGAGGTGGGCGGATACTGGGAATGCAAACCCGAATGTAAATCGAAGCAAGACGTGGGTCGGTCGGTCCGTAGCACCGTCCGAGGGACAAATACATCCCCAGCATTTTCGTCCAGTATCACTGGCGTAGTGTTGTCAAGAGGAGACATGGAATAGCCATAACGATCCCGGTACCTGCACTATCATTAGCAAACAGATGCATGCATACAAGTAATGAAACACATCGTCGCCTGTATGCGACATCCAGCAGAATAGAAGAGCAGGGACAACATGAAAGACAACAAAAGAAAAATCAATTCACCCTTGTGAGTCCACCTTCGCGTATCCTCCATCATTATAGGTCTTCGGCGGCGGGTGTATGAGTGGCGGGGGGTTGAGAGCGGTGACACCTCTCCAGGCTTTTGCGACACGAAGCAATTGGGCATAGACGGAAGGGTTCGGGTAGATGTCTGGAGGAAAAGTAACTGGTGTCGGGGGCAGACTGCTGGAGGTGGCAGGGCCGTTGCCATTAGGATGTGACATGCGTGAGCTGCCAGGATGTGGCTGCGCTGAGGTGTGATTTGCAGGAGGAATAGATGGGGATGAAGGATCGGCAGGGGAAAGCATCGACGCACGTCGCTTCTTCCTCGACGAACCAGAGCCCTCGATAGCAGCAGCAACAGCGCTTCCTCTCCTCGATTTTCGTTCTGCACCCGGGCTCGTCTTCCTCCTCGAAGGCGGCTTCCCCACACCACCGCTTCCTTCGTCTACCGCCGAGTTCCCACCAATTCCATTGGTAATTGTTGTTCCTGGCGCCCCTCCATTCGTTCCCTGTGAAGCCTTCATACGCATAGCCCTCAGCCTCCCTTTTTGGGTCTTGACAGCCCGCTCTTTATCAACTTCCAGTGTGGGATCACATACCCAGCACTTCCAAAATTCGGGCACCTCTCCGCCTTGGACGATTCCAAAACAGGCTGCATGACACCACCGGGAACAGTCGTCGCATGCAATCGAAAAGCCATCATCATAGGTAAATCCACAGATACACGAGATGGCGTCCGAGTCTGGCGGGGGAGGTGGATCAGAGAAAGCGAGTAGGTGTTGCGATGTAGAGGGTGATGCAGGCGGAAACTGTGAAGTTGGAGGTGTTTGTGGTGGGACAGAACTGGTGTGAATAGGAGAGAATGGCCGTTGTTGAGGATGCCGTTGAGAGGGCGCCATCGATGATTTCGTGGACACGTTCGAGAGCAGAGGGTTGGATGTGACGGGTGGCGTCAAGGAGGTCGCTAGGGGATGGGACGACTGTCGTGGCTTGGTAGATAACCCATCTCTCGAAATGCTTGGAGGGAATGTTGTCGCAGTTGCCGCCGACAGAGCCGGTGATGGCTGCTTCCGCTTGAGTGGGACGAGTGAAGGCGGGAGTGCGGACTGGATGATATGTGGAGCACTTGTTCGATCGACGGCAATACCAACGCTACTCGAGGTCAGGGACGGCCCATGTGCATGGGCAACGTGGTGATGAGGGTGTGGTTGCGGTTGCGGGTGGGACTGGGGGGCATTCAAGGGAGAAAGACCGAGTAGACCAAGGGCGGCTTCTGTCGCATCGCTGTTCATCACACTCACGAGATACACCGAAAAAAACACTTGACCGAGTCGTCTCCGTGTTCCGGTCTTCGTCGACGGTGTCGATTGTGAACGCTAACCGTTTTTCTTGTTGCCGTCGTAGTCGTTGTTGGCGGCAGGTCAAGTCACTCGATGGTCCTCGCTGCACTGACCGCTTCCCCAGGATGTAAAGTGCGAAATCCCTTTGGGCTCGACGAGCTCGACGGCGAGCAGGCCAGAAAATTGAAAACGGCGAAAGAAAAGAAAGTTGGACGTTCCCTTGCAAAGTTACCCCGTTCCAATTCAATCCCTCTTTCTCTGCTCTCTCCTCCACCAAACACAAGCCAACAAGGGGGTTTTTGCCGTTATTTCAAGCTCCGACTCAATTCCGGCACAGCAACCCCGATGCCGACGCTCCCCACCATTATTGTTGGCCCTGCCAATCAGTGAGTTGGGTTCTTGAACGATATCATTTGTCCAAATCGCACGTATTTGCATGAGCGCACAATATTCATCGACCTTTGGACGTGTTTGCTGACTTTATGACCAGTGTCGTTTCTTGTTGGACGTGCGGGCAAATGCATATGCCAAGAGTTGTCCAGGTAGGCACGCATTCAAGGCATAAGCGCCCATTGATATTGCCTTATTTTACACTGAATTTACTGCCAGGAGGTGGGTACATTCTACGTGAGTCCAGGACTCGAAGGAGCATCGTGACCGTCAGGATGACGACTCCCAACCACGCAGGATCATTCTGAGAGTTGTCTATATTCCGCATACACGGTAGGATAACCCGCCACACAGGCCTCTATGGTTTGTCAACATATGCTTGTGAGAGTACATTCCATCAACCACTTCTAGTATTAACGCGTGCGGAATAAAATCCGTCCTTAAGAGTGGCTTACCCCTTCCTTCTAAGAATCCTACAATCCCACTTTCTTCAAAACGAAGTACATCACTATGGCCCAGAGCCACGTACCTTTCGTCCTGACAAGGGATTATCAATGCGCGTAATCTGAAGCCTGTCCCTGTTCTTCCCGATCCCATGTCCATCGGTCTTTGTGTAGGTTTGTGCATAAAAATTGACAAAGAGTACCAGGAAACTTGCGATCAGAACACCGCCAAAGGTGGCCGTTCGCGAGTCACCAGCGCAGTCACCTATATGTGGCAAGTACGGCCAGTAAGTGAACGCGAGGTGTTGGTACACTGTGTGAAAAAGATGTGAGTGGGGTCCGTTCGGACTTGTATGAAGATGCGTGTGGCATGTGGCACATCAGTGACGACGCTGTATATCTGACTCACTCCCAAAAACGAACAGGATGATGTCGATGATGAACTGGAGTATCTGCATCGTCGTGAGATGCTTCTTCCACTGCGGCCAACGGAGTCAAACACGATATACGCGCACCAAGGTGACACCACTTTGGGTTGACTAACGCACCCAAAGCTTGGCCCCGCCTGCAGCTGCAAAGTAGTAATAATCTACAAGCCGCATACGTGAGGAGTTGCTCGTGCAATAGAGAATAAATAGGGCTTACACATCACGACATGTACTCCCAAGTTAAGGCAAACGACTGTCCATGACTGTGTCAAAAAAGAAAGAGAGAACGAAAAGGGAGTGAAGAGAAAGTCAACAAAGAAGCGAGCCATATAGTCTATGTGCCCCTCACCCCACTAATTTTGGCCTCGTGCAGAACAAATGTCAGAAGTGCCGTCGAGGAATGATGGAAAACATGTAAGAATGCTAGAATGTAGGGGCCAGTCAGCGTTGTGGAAGCGACGCTGTCGCATGAATGGCAACTTGCAGAGCGGGCGTTTCTTGAGCACTAAGAACACAGTGTCCAAGAACTCGATGTACTTGAAGTAATAATTAACGATATAATAAAACTCGAGTCTCTGAAACCATCTATGTCAGGCCAGCACATCTCGGATTTAATTTGAGTTTTACTCTTGTCCATGAAGCTTTCGCACAAATTGCATTATACGCACCGACGTCGTACCATAGTTCCATCACCTCTTCCATCATCAACATAAGTAACACTAGGCTCGCAAGCGAAAGAAACGCGTTGTGTATGCGAAATGGGGTTTCAAGCTTCAGTGCAGGTCGGTCCTTCATGAATTCCTGCAAGCTTAAAATTACCACGAAGTAAGAGAGAACGGTCGTCGATACCGCGGGCCATGTGGACATTGGTGTTTTTCCCGGAATCCATGAGGTGAGAAAGGGAGGGACTGAAGGAAGAAAGCCTGGGATCAGGATATCAGCCATCGTAAATTGCTGCGGAATCAATACTGGGCGCAAAGGTTGATCGAGTTGAGAGTGCGCCGCGGGGACTCTCAATACTTATTTATACTGAACAGCTGTAATTTATGTGGCAACGCCCCGATTCAACACCGATGATTTAGTAACCATATTACAGCTAGCTGCAAAGCTCTAGGCCGAGTTTTCAAAACTTCGACTTAGAATTTTTGTTTATACTGTGGAGCAGAACAAATAAAGCTAACCCAAATCTAGCTACATGGTACCACTACCATGGTTGAGTTTTCCCATGCTGAAAGAGCAAGCAAGGACTGGCTAACCAACACTCAAGGACCTCCTTGCCCCCCTCACCCTAAGGGCCCATATACTGTAGCAACCAAACCCAGTCAGGATTTTCAGGAAAACCCAGCCTCCATGTGATCTGAGGGTTAGGGTAGAGCTTCAATATTGAACACTTGTATCATTGCATATCAATTAACACTGATAGAAGCAACACACAATGCTCAATGATGGTATTGTGTCCCAACATTAGCAAAACACAATGTTACTGTGCAGCACTGTACAGCCATGTACAGTCATACAGTGTCACAGATAGGTCCCCTACTGTACAGTCACTGTAGCATTTTTTAAAAAGTGATTAAAAATGAATTTATTTGCTATAGGACAAAGATATTTTTCCCTTGTACATATGGTAAGTCTGTAGCACTCTATAGCACTGTGCCAAAATCACTGTTGTGCTTATGAACACTTCTTTGGGTCCCATGATAAGACAGAGACAGAGACAGAAGATGATCTCCCTGACAGGATTTTCCACATGATGCTAATGCAAAATCAATAGCTCAGCCAAATTATGATGAAGGCATTCCAGATCATGGCTGACACTATCATGTTCTCTGTTACATGTGCTAACTCTATTCCATATTATACATCTGTCCTAACTGGCCAAATATGAGTCCAGGAGCTTCTTGATGGCCACCCAGATCATACTGTATCTGCAATGAGCTGGGTGTCTAGGGGCACATTTTCAAATAGCTCATTGATGAGCTTGTCTTCCAAGTATTTACCAGCTTGAAATATGTTATGCTTAAGAAGCAACTAGCAATTTATATATATATTTGCATAACTGGTTTAATGTATAGGTATTAAGACCAAGTCAAACTCCTAGAGGAAACTCTGGAATTCTGGAGTTTTGGATAGATGAGCATCCAGCTTCAGCTTATGTGCTGCACCAAGTATCAGACTAGCTTGTATTTCAGAGCAGAGGGGATATGACTTGGAGGATGAAGAATGAAGAGAGAATTGAGACAGGATTGGATTGGAGTCTGTATCTAGGTTAATTACAAGCTAACTTGTACATAGTTTGGAGGGGGTTTATATATGGAGGCAGAATTGGATTAGTAACAGAAATATGGAGGGGATTGGTAAGTGTACTGGAATGGATATACAGAGGGGGCTGGAGCTATGTTCCTAAGCAAATACAGAATTGGAGAAATCTACAGAGTGGGACTAATACTAATATAGTATGGATAGAATGGAGGGTGACTAAATACAAGCCTGGGGTTCAGAGTTGCATCTCTGGGTAAGAACACATCAGAGTTTGTGAACAGGAGGGTTAGAGGTAGGTCTGGAGAACCAGAGATATGGTATATGACAACAGGCATGTTGGGAAACACTTTCAGTACTCCAATAGTATGATCTCCAAGTATGTTTATTTATTTATTTTCTTTCCAAATGTCTCTGATATTCATAACATTTCTACCTTATACTAAAGGTTTTTCCATTAACAAGAATATATATCAAATATGTCAAGCTACTGTATTCTGATGATCCTTTCCCTGCTCACATCTTTGATGACTCTGCCATATTCTTTTACTTTGAAGATGCTATTGGTGCCATTAATGGAACACACATCACATATATACCATCTGTAGCTGAGCAGAATACAATATACAATTGCAAAGGATTTCATTCACAGAACTGTCTTGTTGCTTGTAACTTTGTTCTTGATTTTATATATGTACTTAGTGGGTAAAAAGGCTTGATGGCTGACACTTCCATGTATCATGATGCTTACACAATGGACTTTACTATTCTGGATGGAAAATATTATCTTGTGGATATGGGGTATTCTATTTGCCCACAGCTTTTGGTTCCATATTGTGGCACATGGTATTACTTACCAGAATGGGATTGTGCATGAATAAGGTATGCTTTTTTCTGTGTTCCCCAATATACTAACATTTACTGTAAGTGTCCCAATGACATATTATTTTAATATAGTTATATCTCAGTGCCATGATAACCAAATCACATGACTAAGGGCTCATCTCTAGGGCAAGGGCTAGGGCTATTGATGACCCTGCAGGGGTTAGAGCTAATTCATCTTGGTTCTCTTGCAAATGTCAAGTCTTTCCAAAATGGCCCAACATTGGGACACTTATTTGAGTCACTGTACTTGTAGGTAATCTTGATAAAGGAGAAAGAGAGAGGAACCCATGTCTGAGTAAGAAGCAATGGGAGTAGCTAAATGGGAGTTGGTAAGGGTATTGTGGATGTTGGTGATCTGATCTCCGTCAAGGAAATCATTGTGAAGGTAATGGGTACAGTATATAGAGGTAGGTTGACAGAGTTGATAGCATTTGTGGATGGTAACCTGTTGCTGGACAAGGATGAGGAGCCATGTAGATCAGGCTGAGGGGGTGTGATCTGGTCAGACAGCCACACAGATGGTAACAGGTAACCTGGGGATATTATTGGTGTGGGGGCTCAAGAGGGGAGCATAGCTGAATGAGATATATTGTCAATAATAGGAAGTAAAGCAGATAGGGAGGATAGAGAAGTGATAGATATAGAGATTGATGGGGTGATGGGAGATGAAGGCATGTTATCAAGTTGATTGTGGAAAGAGATCAAGAGACAATGGAGGGAAAGGCAGTTGGGTGACATTTCTTATAGTCTCTTAGATTGGACTGTGAATGTTTGAGATTCTGCTCAGGAATCCATGAATCTTCTTCTGCTGTATATCCCTTCCATCAGATCAGGAAGGAATGATTCTTTGACATTCCACAGTGGTGTAGAATCTTCTTAACTTTATACTCTTCTTCTTCTTCTACAAGCTCTGGTGATGAGACAGGGAAGTTTTGTCCATGGATGGCATTCTCATGATACAGGCTGAGAAGGCTGGTATGGAACACATGGTGAAATTTTCACATTTGAGAGAGGCAGAGTTTATACGTAAGGGAGAAGAAGACATGGGTGATTGTAAAGGGGCCTTTTTATTTTGGGGCAAATTTGGGGTTGACAATGGATCTTTTCAGGTTCTGGGCTTCAAGCCAGACTTTGTTACCTTTCTAGAAAGGAGTGAAATTCTTCCAAATGTGTGTGCTCATAATTTGACAGGTCAGCTCATGAGCTGCTAATGCTTCATCTCAGATGATGATTAGAGTCTTAAGGTAGTTTTCTATGGTGAGGATAGAAATGTCAGAGATGACCAAAGGAGGGGCACAGGGTTCATATCCCATCATTAGGTAAAACAGAGATTGATGGGTGATGGGATGAGGGTAGTGGTTATGTGTGAATTCTGTGTGGGATATGGAATCTATCCAGATTGTGGGGCAGTTGCCACAGAAGATGTGAAGGTAAGTTTCAATTTCTTGGTTTACCTGTTCAGTTTCTCTGTCAGACTGAGAGTGTGTTCTGCTGGCAAGAAGCACAGCCTTCAATGTAATGATGGATGAAGGTTGCAAGTCCTGGCCACCAGAATTCTGCAGCAACTGTTATAATCCATCTTTTTCTTCCATGTCTCCATGATGATTGTACTACTACCTATGCTAGTTTCTAGTCATCTGTAAGGTCATATGATCGAACACTCCTATAACCCATTTATTTTTCCTTTTTCCTTTCCTTTCCTTGCTTCACTTGTTCTCTACATTTCCATCATATTCTATACCCATTTGCTAACTAAGTCTTCTCTAGTATTCTTTTAACTTCTACAGCTTTGCTAGCTTCATTTCTCTTCATCTATATAAACCTCTCTGAGTATATTTGTTCCCTATATTAGACCTACTCAAATCTAACCCACATTTCTCCTTCTCTGTGAGTCTCTGTTCTACTCTTGAGTGAATGTTGCCCTTGTCATCTCTGGGCCCTTACTTATCAAAGGCCTTGTCCTTGTCAGGCTTTTGCTTGAACCCTAGCTTTGTCAAGCCATAGCTCAAACCCTTGACCCTAGTCCCTGTTGGGCTCTTAGTCTATATCTTAGTTGAGCTACTGCTCAAACCTTTACCACTTGATCTTAGTCTTGACCTTTTGAGTCTATGTTAGCCCTTACCCAGGTCTAGTGTAACAAAAGGTCTAATGTATCTACCTGAGACTATCTTTGTTATAGTTCTCCACCACCATATTGACCTTCAGAGACTTTCTCTCTTGGTGCCAAAACTACCAAGAAGAGGATAATGAAGAGCAAGACTCTGAATCCACTGCATCTGAACAAGAAGACAAATCTCCTGAGTCAGACCATGATCTCACTGTAGCTCTTGACTCAGAATTTCAGGAACCAGATCCTATCCTTGATCTTTCCCATGATCTATTGCAAACTCTACATCTACCTTGAACTCCTACTCCCCCATCTCCTACTCCTACCAACCCTTAACCATATCTTTTCTCTATTGCACTTCCACCACAATCTCCTTATCCATTCCCAGTTCCTTCTCCATTTCCACTATCCTGATTTCCCACTATAATGTCTCAGAATAAACCTACCAAACTTTGCATTGCTATATCTGAGCACTATGATGGCTTAGCAGAAACTGCTGCCAACTGGATCAACTTTGTCTGGCTGTACCTCCATGTAAACAAGGATGTCTATAATGATGACAGTAAAAGAATAGTCTTCACCCTGTCCTATATGACCAAGGGAACCATCATAGACTAGGCCACCACATTTTGAATCAAAGCCCTCTCTGGAACCAACATTGTCTTAGGAACCTTCAATGACTTCAATGACACTTTTGAAAAGGTGTTTAAGACTACCAATACCATTGCCAATGCCATTGCTTGGCTATCCACTGCCCAAGTACCAAGAAGAAGGTAGGATCCAAGGAAAAGGAAATGATGCTGGAAGTGTACACCTTGGAGTTTAAAAATAAAGTGGCTCTCTCAGAGATCAAAGACAAGAATGTCCTCATTGGCTATTATTTCACTGGGATCTCCACCTAGCTCATGTGGTAAATCATCACAATGGATAAGAAGCTGCCTACCATTGGAGAATGGTACAAAAAGCTGCATACTTCAGTACCCAATGGGAGTGTGCCAAGGAAATTGAAAAGTGCAGCTCCACCTGAGGGACTTACAGTGGCTCAAAAAACTGTCCACATGTTTGGTCATTTTTCACTAAATGCATTATTCCCTAATAACCCCTAATCCTTACCCTAATATATTGGTATATGAAATGAAGCACTGACTC
>JBBPRD010000808.1:0-10015 GCA_038092855.1 Boletus piedmontensis | reverse complement strand
GTTCTCCAAAGACAAGCCGTCATCCCCGGCCAAGGGTAAGAATCACCAAGTGGATACGGACTCTCCGCTTGGCTTTACCGCTTATCGCACGCCCCCTGTTTACGTTGGCGGTGGTTCTGTCTTGGTACAGGTCTGGGGCGTCGGTCTAGATGCAACAGATGCGCGTCTCACGGGTATCCATCCTCCACATATTAATTCATCCCTCGCGAGTGCTCCGTATGGCACGAAGGTGCCAAGGACGAGCGAGAAGGACAAGGGGCGGTGTCCGCCCGTGGGATATATTCCCGGCCGTTCATTCGTCGGTCGTGTTTTGGAGGTCGGATGGGAAGTCGGCGTAGACGTGGCAAAACGCGGGGATTGGGTTGTTGGATTGATGTCTGTCCACAAGGTTAGCCCCTGCACTTTGTCCCTGCTTAGTCATGTTGAGGCAGTTCATCTAGTGTGGTGCATTAGCCGAGTTCATACTCGCCGACCGACATCGTGTTCATCGCGTTCCCAATCCTTTTATGCATTTGAAATATCCGTTTACTTCCGTTCACCCAACGGAGACGGCGAACGAAGCAAACGGTGATATTTCCATGCGACGCGGCTCTCCGCCATCTCCCGTTGATGAGGAATGCCTGACGGTCGATGAACTTGCTCTTCTACCGCTCTGCGGAGTTCCTGCGTACCGTGCTGTTCGCACATTCCATCAGATTACACAGAATATGGGGAGGTCGCAGCTGCCGTACGGTAATTCCCACAACGAACTACACCCCATCCTCCCCCCTCGTAGTGACAAGCATGACTTTATCGCAGGCGGAGGTCAGGAAGAGTTCACCACGCAGGTTCAGTCTTTGGATTCAAGACCCCGTGCCCTCATACTTCGCGCACACGATGGAGCAGGCGCACTTGCCACGCAAATGCTCATTCGCGAGGGATGGTCTGTATGGGCCCACGTGCCTGTGCCATTTATGTTACCAGGTGCTCGGTCGGAACTACCAGACGAACTGAAAGATGAGGAAGAAGAAAGGGAGCTTGATAACCAAAGGAGTATGCTACGCCGCATTGAAGACCGACTACGTGAATGGGGAGTGGACGAAGTGCTCTTCGTCCCAGTCACGTTGATGCCCCTTTCTGCATTGTTTGATGTCTCAAACACGGCATTGGAAGCCATGTCGTCCTGGTCGTCGCCTTCCATCCAGTTTCCCCGTTCACCCTCTTCTTCTCCGAGTACTTCACCCTCTCCATTCTCTAGGTCGACCACGTCCACCCCGCTGTCTTCGCCTTACTCGCATGTGCTCTCGTCAGGACAGCTTTCGTCCCCCCCTTCGTCATCATCCCATCAAAATGCATTCACGACCCCTTACTCTCTCACTCTGCTACCACTCACACCGTACGACTGCGAGCAGGGCTCGATCGTGTCTCTCATGTCGTACTTGACCCGATCTCGTGTTCGGTTTGATGCGATTTTGGATACCATTGGCGGTCGTGAAATATGGGACGCAGGGAGGCCACTCCTCAGTCGACCTGTTCGCGATCCATCGCGTCAAGATATCGATGCGCAGTTTACAACTCTCGTGGGTGACACACCAGACCGCGTCGTATCGACAGCTGGCGACCACTTCCGCGCTGGCGTGCGGGCCCTGCGCCTCGGAGGTGCCAAAGACCAGCATCCGTTCGAGGACAGTGGTTACCACGAAGCCGTGGCAAACGGACATGGCAAGGATAAGAAGGCGAAGGCGAAGCCTCGGCCAGTCAACTACTCCTGGGTAAACGTTGTGTCCGACGTTGACTGGGAAGGGAGCGACGTGCATGACACGCTATGCGCTGTGATGCGGATGGCGTCATCCGCGGGGGTGAAACCCGCGATCGGGTCAGCCGATTTTGCGAAGATGGGGCACAGAGACAAGGGAAAGAGGCGGGCGGCATCGGCGGTGGGGGACGCCATCGAGGAGGGGTTATCGGGCAAGGTCGTTCCGTTTGAGAGCACGCCAGACGTTTTTCTCCGTGGGGGAGGCCTCGAGTATGGTGGGACGATCGTGTCTCGAGTTGCCGCATAGTGGATACCAGGTCGAGTGACCATTGTCCTGTCGTCGATGACGATCGTGGCACGTCTTTTTCTTTTACTGCGATGTTGGACGAGTCGGCTGATAGCAGCATCTCATGATCATCACGCTCGACATTTTATTTTATTTCTTTTCCTGCTCCAGATACATTGAACGATCCAAGGTGCTGCGGACTCATCACACAAATATATCACTATTTGATCTCAGTTCACGCAAGTCTCTCTTTTCCACATCCATTTACATATAGTGCACCGTGAGCAGCACGTCATGACATGGCGAACAGCCTTTTTTGTGTGTGGACTGCATTTAGTATACGTTTAACGAACAGAGGTGGACCTAGTTGATAGAACTTTGGGACATTTGCGCGCTATGGGGTACGATTGTAGTGTTCAACTTGGGTATTTGCTGTAGATCCTTAAAAAATGGAACGGTGTACTTTTGATTCACACAAGTGAGTTATCGAGGACTGTCGCTAAACAGACTCGATATAATTGTTAGCACAATCAAAATTACAGACATATATCACATAGAATAGGTATCCAGCCCAGCCACATCCAGCGGGCAGTCGACCAGGTATCCACAGTTCGGCATCGAGAACACCAAGAGGTAAAGGGTAATGGACTGCCCGAGCGCCATTGCCTCGAGTTTCTTGTCCTTGATCATCTTAATTCAGACGGGTGACATTGCGAAGTGGACCACGAGCCATCGCCGGCCGCCGCTAGCAGTACTTGTTACAGCATTATCCTTCACGAGAAATCTATGCCGTAGGCGTCCTTCCAATTGGAACCTTGACAGGTCTTCATGCATGTATTACCGAAACATCGTAAACTTGACCATGCGCGTCTTCACCAATACTTGATAGTGTAACAAAAGTAGTAGAGCGATACGAAAGGCATGATGGGGGAATACAAGCAAGAAAAGTCGAGCACGAAAGAAAACTTGAGACTTGATTTTTTTTTCTGATATACGAACCAGGTGCTGGCTTCTTCAAGACAGAAGTAACGAGAAACTTTGACAAACTTGAAGTCCGTTGGGAGGTTTGCCCGTCATGAACCCTTCATTTGTACGTGCTCGATCCTTTGCGAGAAACAGACAGACAAAGACGGAAGCATGACATATTCACGCCGTAGGTTGTTACTTCACCAACGGCCGCCATTTTCGGCATGGTTGGATGAATTAGAAGCGCCATTAGAAGGCCCATCGTATTCCCTGCGAGGGCTGCTGCCTCTCGGCGGGCTTCTTGAATAACTCTTACGTCTCCTGTAATCAGGTGAGTAACGTCCACTGCGAGCAGGCGGACTACGACGGTCACGCCAGTCACGGTTATCACGGCCATAGGGGTCTCGGTCCCTGTCACGATCATGACGACGAGAGTCACGGTCCCGGTCGCGGTATGAGTCGCGGTGCGAGTCACGATATTCACGGCTCGAATACGTGTCCCTGTGAGAACGGCGATGACCCATATATTCTCCTGGTGTGGGTGCATGAGGACGGTCGGTGACCGAATAATCCACTCGGATGCGACGTCCATTGAGTTCCTGCATCAGTGTCAGCAGCAACGAAAGGTGTCAATACAAGTGACTAACAATGCCATTGAGTTCCTGAATGCAACGTGTTGCCTCTTCCACGCCTGACATTTTGATGAAGCCGAAGCCACGGGAACGGTCGGACTGAGCAACGTGGGTTGAGGGTTAGTCGCCTCATGAGTGTAGTGTAGACATACCCTCTGATCGTAAACAATGGTCACTTTTTCAACTCTTCCAAATCGACTAAATTCTTCATCTAAATCGCGTTCCTGGGTTCTGATGCTCAAGCCAAACACACCCAACACCGCGGATGGGTTAGGCGCCTGCTTTGCGGGATGAGGTCGAAAAAAAAAATGAAGAGAACGCAACGTACAATAGGAGCATGCGTGGGTCGTTTTGGAGGTGGCGACCTACGACGGTAAGTGGGGCTCCTGTAACCATTATTGCTGCGAGCCGGACTACGGGAGCGGGAACGCGCGCGAGGAGCATCCCGGTCACGGGATTCCGAAGCAGCTGGCGCCGGAGCGTTGTAAGCGTCAGAGTATGGGTCCACTGGAGGAGCTGCAGCTTCACCGAATTGCGACTAGAAACAAAGCAGAAAAAATTAGTCGGGTCACATGTGGTTGGGGCAAGTGGGACACACCATGATAGTTGGAGTTTGAAGAGAAAATTTGCGTGTGTTTGTATGCAAGTTGAGATTCAAGTTCAGACCCCGCGAACCTGAACCTTATATTGTAGTACTGCACAGTTTTGTAAGCCCCCCTTCGTTGCAACCGTTCCGCATACCTATCAGCACACACCGACAGACCAAGATGGTGAGCTCATTGTCCCATACATCGTCCAAGCGTCATCTCATTACATTTATCTTTGCTCAGGGTATCGATATCAAGGCTCACCACGTCAAGAAGGCTCAACGAACGGCCCCAAAGAGCGAGGATCCCTACCTCCTCTTACTTGTCAAGGTATGCTCACGTTACCACCTTTGAAAAGGCTAATACTGACTGTCCTCCAGTTGTACCGTTTCCTCGCACGTCGTACCGACTCAAAATTCAACAAGGTCTCGCAACTCCCACTTGATTCGATGCTATGGCGCTCATGCATCTTCCCTATTATAGGTAATCCTCCACCGCCTTTTCCTCTCCAAAACCAATCGCCCCCCGATTTCGCTGTCAAGAATTGTCAAGGAGACTTCTGCTACTCCAGACCTCTCCTCCAAAGTCGTCGTAACTGTTGGGACTGTTACCGATGATGTTCGTCTCTCTGAGGTCCCAAAACTAACTGTGGCTGCCCTTCGCTTCTCTCAAGCAGCAAAGGAGCGTATCCTCAAGGCTGGTGGAGAGGCTATAACTTTGGACCAACTTGCCTTGCGTTCGCCTACTGGCTCCAACACGGTGCTTCTGAGAGGCAAGAGGAACACTCGTGAGGCTGTCAAACACTTTGGTATGGGTCCTCACAAGCACAAGAAGCCCTACACCATTTCTAAGGGCCGCAAAGTAAGTCCCCTCAAATCCGGGTGTGGATATCACCCTCACTCCGGTCATAGTTCGAGCGTGCTCGTGGTCGCCGAAAGTCTCGTGGTTTCAAGGTATAAGAAGTGCACAAAACCGACACGCAGTGACGAGGGTATGTCGAATCGAGGGTATGCAATACGAGTATCGCTATGGAACATCGTCACTTCCTATTATTCATTGCACCTGTACGTCTCATCTATGCATATGGTATATCCTCGAACGTGTCGGACATGGCAACTCGTTGAGGAAGTAACAAAACTGCTATGTGATCGCACATGTGCAGTATCCTACGGTTTGCATTTGTAAGGTCCGAACAAGTGGAATTTTCGTTCGATGATTGAACACCAGCTACCATCTCGTCCGCTTGCAACCCTGGAAGCGACGATCGATGTAATTTTTTTTCATCAGAGTCAGTTACTTACTGGGCTAGCCTGATTGTCATCCATCGTGACATCCCATTCCCTTTTCAAGTTCGGTAACTCTGATTCCATGGGGTCATCCAATTGATCAGGCGTCAAACAACCAGTAAGGATCGGGTCCTCGATCCTCCATGTGGTTATTTTTGAATCCTCACCGCCTGTAACGAGAACGTTGTGCTGGAACCTGTCAGTTGCAGAAGAGCTAGTGAATCAAGTGTTACACCTCTTCATCCCAATAGAGGGATCGCACAATTCCTGAGTGACCACCTGCCCACACAGAGTGTATCACCCATGGAGCCGTTGCATTGGATAAGTCATTGCTAGTGATCAGAGCCACATCTCCCCTGACAAGGTGGTTAGACAATACCTCGGTCAAACAAAGGGAATATGTTGAACTCATTAGAGCCGACAAACACCCCAAGTCCGTTTTCTGCTTTCCGTGTAGAATGCCCCTTGATAAGATAATCGGTGACCCAGGTATGCCCATGGTCATGCAAAGAGGGGTCACGAATATCCACGGCCAAAAGTTGGTCCAGCTGGACATTCCAATGAGAATGTTTCTGATTGCTCATCCGATGAAGCGCACCCACTTCATTGGTCCAATAACTGAATGTCTCCATATCGCTGCCCGCCCAGATGCGTGGCCCGCGTGCATTGCTTATCCACCCACCCTGTGAGATACTGCAGCCCCAGTTTCCGACGTGCAGTACAGCTTCATCTTCATCCGCTTCGAGAGCGTCTGAGGTGCAGACCAGTCCGTCGGACGAAATTGATAGTAGCACATTGTTAGGATTCGGTGTGAGTTTACTCTTCAAGAAATGCACGGCAGTGATATCGTCGGAGTGGGTTGAGCCATGAGAGCGTAGTCGTGCTACTGGATTCCGTGGATCCCTTGAATGGGAGAAAAAAAAAGACTATAAGTAAGGTGCTTGTGAAACATTCTGACCTCAACACAGGGCTGACCAGTAGATGATGAACGCATCCTCTTTTTGCAGGTCAGTCCCGGCAGCAACGAGCAAACCCTCATCCGATGCATCGCAACAAAGGAGAGGGCGGAGTCTCCCGGATAATTCCACTGATATCAAATGGAGTCTTTGAGTTGTTAAGGCAGATGTTTTCCGGAGATACAGATGTGGAAGACCCACTTTTAATACTGGCCGATCCACTTCTTTCGTCCCATGCTATCACACAGCCATCCTTGCCGGATGAAAGGAGCATCTCGCGAGTGGATGCCCCTAGGCTGTATATAGTACACAGCTGGGTGGTTGCGTGTTCATGCCCCCTGAGAACACCTGTGCTCTGGAGAGTAGTTCTGTCAAAGAGATGGATCTGGTTCGATGGGGAAGACGCCGAGGCGGCGTAGAAATTGGCTATCGGTGTCAGTGATAGGACGTAGTTCCCCCCTGGAAGGGATGTTTTGTGCAAGGTCTCGCTCGTGACTTTGAGAGACGACGACATGAGGAGCGACATGAGGTGGCGGAGGATGTCCCATCCTGGATATGTTTTCTCGTATCCAGCAACGGGCTTACAGGTTACATCAGCAGATCCGATGCTGTTTTGCCTTCTCACTGCTCAGCGTTCCTCCACACCGTCGTGTAGACATCCTCACACTCTTTTAAATTACACTCGTTCAACCTTTTCGCTCACCGCTCACGCCCAAGGCTTCACCGCATTCCCAGGCTAAGCTCCGAAATAACTTCGAGTAGTTTTGCCGTTTTCTGATCTATCTGCCATGTCTTTTGGTGGTACGTTTCCTGTGCAACGCCAGTGAATACTCAGCGCTCAGTCCACTGTGCTGACTGGGCTGTCAGCTCGTCGACTTCATAGACTTCCTCAGCACCTTGATTACCACTTGATACCTGCACCTCTTGGTAAAACCTGACCCATGATTGAGTGGGAATACTTCGTTGATGACCCATCAGATCTTTCGCTTCCACGAGCTACGGAGAAGTCGCCCTTACCGGCCATTATTGTGACTCCATCCTCCCCTTCACTCGACGTTCCCGAGTACTACATTGCTTTCCTCACTCCGCCACCTCGGCCCTCGCTGCGCGAGCGAATCACCCAGCCTCCTCCCTTCCAGGGACAATTTCCGTTCAAAGCCAGAACCACACTGTTCATCTCGTTGCTGCTGTTCATTCTGGTCTGCCATCTGCTTGCTCATCTCGCGGTTTACCGTCCACACTTTGACTTCAAATCATCGGATATCGCTGCACATTCGGATTCACGTGCAGCCTCGCTTTGGAATTTCGTGTCTTTCGACTTTCAGACTTTCTGGGACACCACTGCGACCGGAGATAGGAGAAATTACATTGTGGAAGAGCTGTCGCAAGCCGCCCATCGCTGAGATTTTTGGTCGTGTCAGAATTACTTTTCAAATTGTCTTTTTCACGGGTCCGCCTTGTTCAACTATCCCAGTTTCAATTGGCAAGAGACTGTTTCTACGGTGACATTATGCAAATCTCGTTTGTCACTCTGTCGTTCGTTTGAATTGATCGGACTTGATCATATGTTCCTACTTAGACCTTCAGTTGATTCCCAGGGGATTACCCTGCGAATGACCTCCCATGACTCCTCGCTCATTTTCTTACAGTTCTTAACGAACTAGTTTCGGCCTGCAGGTGTTGTATTACCTACCGAACAATCAAGGGCGTATTGGTCTCGATGATAAATTTATCTCTTATTTTTACCCACAGATTTCGGTGTTCTATGTTCTGCCAACTGAATTAAATCTCCATACGGAAACAATACGACTTCTCGCCGACACCCTCCGTTGAGCTATGTACATACCTTCTCCTGTGATGACCAGGGTCATCGCTCAACGTCAACGCTGGCAAGTAGCAAGCCACTGGGAGGCGCGTGCTTCCGCCGGTGTCCAATCCATTTTCGCAACGTGACCTGCAATAAAAAGTGGCCAGGGTGATATTCTCGCGCTACCACGAGTACTGCGAATGCCATGTTGTGCATGTGGAGCATTTTGATGCTGTTCCCTCGCAAGCCGATGCCCACACTGACAGTCCAATCTTCCGTTCTTAATAAAGGCTTCGCTTGATATCCTGGATGGATTTATGGGCACTCCAGCTTTTCGGGTCTTCGGGACTTTCGCGCGCTCCACATTCCCCCCATCCGAGTCCTAGACCCGGAAAGCCCGCCCAAGCATGCCAGGATCCGATCCTTCTGGTGTTGGGAAGGCGACCACCTTGACCGTTGTGTATTCTGTAAGTTGGGGGTCCACACTCTTCCTTCAACTATATTGTCTCATTTATTTTCAAACAGACCTCGGTCTTGGGTTCTTCAAACGGCCCCGGCCCCCCTTCATCCACGCACTTTCTATCGTCCTCCCTATCATCACTGACCTTAGGTTCTGCTGTCGCCGTAAACACCTTCAATAAACTACTGACAACGTCACAATCCCCTCAACCCACTACTTCTAGTGCATCCAGTTCGTCAGCTTCCAGTGTCGGTCACGTTAACTCATCGCCTATATCGTCATCCGTGACATCCACAGCCAGCACAACTCCTACCTTCACTGCGATAAGAGGATTCGATGCGTCGCACGCTGCTGTGCTACCAGATGCTTCGTCCCCCGTTGCGTATACAAAGCTAGTCTCGACTACCTTACCCCCAACCATAACCTGCTCGACGACCCCTGCTATGTATGATTCAATGCCTTTGGGGAGTACCCGCTCCGCCTTGACCATTCAGAATGGATATACGAACCTTGTACCCGTACCCGCTGCCTCAAATGTGAGCTCCTCCTGGACGGTTCCCTTTGCGAACCATGGGGACCATACTACGGGTGCTTCAACCTCAGATTCTTCGCCAGAACTCATATCAACAAGAGTTCTGACGTCGAATCTCACGCATGTTTCTAGCGTCGTCGGTGGTGCCTCTGCAACCAGTACGGAGAGGTGAGAAACTCCGTCGGATGTCGATGCCGGGAAGGATGTTTTACGATGCATTCTAGTGCAGGATCTGCCCACACCGTCATGAAGCCGTCAAAAGCTCCACAGCAAATCGTTTCTGCCTCGATCCCCGTCAACATACAGACCACACAGTCAGGAACCAACTTTCTGAGTCAGACAACGATAACATCGGGGAGCCTTCTACCTGTTCCGACTATCAGCAGTACCGTATTTCCTAATAGCTCAACAACTTCTAACAGGTGTGTGCTGTCCCATTTTACAACTCATGAACCGCTCTGGACAAGTAACCACCAGTCTATTATCCTTCATTCTTGGCTCGGCGCTTGGAGTACTGGTCATCGTCGCGCTGGGTATGACTGTCTTCAGGTGTTGTGCGTGCAGGCGATCCGAGAACGTGTCAAATACGCTTTCAAGTGGTTCCAAATTTTCGCGGGAACGAAATGATTGGATGATGGTGGAAGCCCCATGGATGAATGCAGTCATACTCGACCGACGGATAACATCCTACCGAGGCTCGTCGATATGCGCGCCCGAGCATATAATTACACGGCTTTCGCATGCGGGCGAGTCCTCCCAAAAGAGTGA
>JBBPRD010000807.1:0-10026 GCA_038092855.1 Boletus piedmontensis | reverse complement strand
CGTGTCAACGGAACTCAGCCCGCGCGTAGCGATACTCCTCCCCAGTCCTCCGTCTGGGATTCCATGCATGCACCAAGACAACAATATCCTAATTTAGGATCTGCGGCAACCTATGTGAGAAGACCGGCTCCGACGCCGTCGTATAGACCGCAATCCGTAGCGTCCACATTTAGAGCGCACTCCATTGCATCGCCTACGCCCAGCACTGCCTCCCTCACACCGACCGTAGATGAAGAAGGGTGGTGGTCGTAGGTGCGCTTTGATGAGAACCACTGTACAATACCCGTTATGCCTGATTTCGTCTCGCTGGAGAATCTAACCTTGGATATACATATATATGACCTTGATCTAATAGTCTTGTTTTTTTGCATTGATTCGTTTTCTCGCGCATTCTCTTCTTTGCTCCATTCACCGACGTGTTCATATCCCTTGTTGGTATTTTACCCTTCATACAATGACCACACATGTCTAAACCGTCCCATTTCGACATCTCAGCCCCCTTGCTTGCATTGACTCAGAGGAAATCATGACCACCTTATATACCCTTCAATTGTTGCTACAAGGTACCAATCCAATGGATGCATTAGTTGTGTGAATTGCGTGGGTTAATTGAAGCAGGAAAGGAGGGTCAAAAAACAAAACAACGTTGCGGTGAGATCGGATATGAGTTGTAGCAAATTGCGCAAAAGAAAAAGAAAAGAAAAAGAAAAAAAGACGTCTATGCACTGGGCCATATCCAGGATTCTACAGTGTGTATTGCTGTATCTGAGGCGTCTTGTGGAATACTATTTTTGATTATGTGTGAGGGGAGCAACAAACGGGTCGATGTGTCCAAAACCAAAATGATGAATCAAGGTCAACCTTCTTCCTGAACACGCAAAAAAGGGAGGGATGGAACGAGACTTACCTCAGCTTTGGGTACCACCTCCCATCTCGGAGTTCAAAATATCTAGGAACGAAAATCTCTCCACTTTCGTCGCGTCGGCGACGAAGGTCACGTTGGGCATCTTCGACGGCGGTCTTTGCTCGAGTAGCTGCTTCCATGTCTTTGGCCTCTATCGCCTGCGTGACTTTGTACCATAGTCTGGAGGGGAAGGGAAACACAACATGTTTTTCTCAATAGGTATCCGCAACAACAACAAAAAAAATCGGACGAGCAGTTAGCGGGGACGACGTACCGTCTAGACTCATACGATTCCTGCTCGTCTTCCGATGGGACGTATTTCGGCGCGATGTCCTGCCCATCTTTGGAAACGTCAAACAGGATGCGTTTCGTTCCGTTCTGTTTTTCACCACGCGTGGCAAAAAAAAAAAGTAATCGAACGACGTGGCAAGGAGAAACGTCAACGTCATGCGTACAGGGACGTCAAGGCAGTTGTACGCACTGTGTTACTCTTGAACTCCATGACGTGACTCCATCTTCCCAAGACTTCACCAATATCATAGCCAGCTTTGCGAACGCGTCCTACGATCGCATTGTACGTGCCAGAGAAGAAACCCTGGTCGTGTGAGAGAGCTAGGGTCAGGCAAGCCACACGGCACCACGAAGCGGAATGAAGGACTTGCCTTGGTCTTGAATTCAAGATCACATAATAATCGATGTCTCTCATTCTTGACGGTGCAGGTATCACCAAGTTCAAGGACCATCTTCCCAAACAGAATGCCGCGTGCGTACATGTTCGGCATGGTGACGACGTACTCTGAGTGACGATTAGGAGATGGTCACGTGCGAAGATACGAAACGCGTACCTCCGTCGTCAGGCTTACCCAACAGCGTTATTCGATTCTCGCCTTCCATCGTCGTCGAGACGCTGTTTCCCAGGAATTTGGACTTGGGTCTCAGTTCGCCGACGATGCTGAGACGGTTCTCGGGCGATATGTAAAGGAAGGCGGAGATCGGAGGATGATGGGATACTACAGATGCATGCGTACATGAGGTTTAGTCAGCGGCAATAGGCGACGCACAGGAGGGGACCTGCCTTGCTCTGCGACATAGAAGCCTCGTGTTCCGTTTGGGTAAT
Source organism: Boletus piedmontensis (assembly GCA_038092855.1). NCBI lineage: Eukaryota > Fungi > Basidiomycota > Agaricomycetes > Boletales > Boletaceae > Boletus > Boletus piedmontensis. The sequence continues at coordinate 8,005 of JBBPRD010000807.1, read as the reverse complement.
CATACCGGCAGCGGAAGAACTCCCCGAGTACGGGGTTGTAGCTATGACTAATGGTCAACGCTCGTCTGCGGTGATGGAGAGGGACGAGACGTACGGTTTCTTGACACCCTTTGGCTTGATATGCCATCCTGCGAGATAATATTGCAGCACACGAATAAATCTTTCATCGGGGTCTGCGCAATTCTCCGCGCTAAGTTTGGCCGTGCGATGGCAGCGGAGGGGAGTCAGAGGACACCGTTGGTGACGAGACGCGCAAGATGTCACGCCAATGCGAGAACCGGGCAAACACGGAGAAAGGAAAGAAACGAATGGGCCTTAGGGCACTGTGGTGATGACATGAGGAACAAAGGAGACACCCTTACCCAAAGATGAGGTCCGGGTGGGACATAAAGTCGGTGATACGTTCGAGCATACTGCGAGGCTCGAGAACAAAGGTAGGGAATGTCACCTTTGAGAGGTCCATGCCTACTCTGGAAATAGAAGAGCGGTTTTAGCAAAGGCAAGGGCGGAGCCGAAGACGAACGGAGACAGACCTAAGTTGGGAGATCAGAGAGGTGATGACTGAGCCCTCATTCTCGTCTCTGCATTCGTAGTCAGCGTCGGTGTAGCCCATGAGCGACGGGAAGGGTAGATGACAAGGTGTAGAGATGATCTGACAAAGACGGGGGGACAGAGAGGTAAAGACAAAAAGACACACAGGATTGATGTATCATCAGGTTCAGTATCCTCGGGTGCCCTATCTTCCACGGACAAGCCTCGTGCCCTACGGATATGGGAGCCTGCCTGGCTGAAAAGGCCCATCATGGTCGTTGGTTGTTTGGGTGGGTTGAGACTGGCACTGATATGGGCCTGGACAAGAAAGTGGCGAGGCTGCGGCGAGGCGTGCTTGCACTGGATGGACAGGATGACGAGGTGCGGGTGGATGATTGATGCTCCTGCTAGTAGTCAATGATCGTGTTGTGTTGTCCCCGTGCAGCGCCTTTGCCAGCACCCAGCTGAATCTCCTGCCAAACCAATTCGGCAACTCTTTGACGTCGTCTACAAGGGCCACCTCGGTCGGCTGAGCTTAACAAGTTTGGAAACAAGTCCTACTGGTCGCAGCACTGCGTTGTCGACTGAGCGGAACCCTCAGCGCCCTCGTTTCGGTAATCTCAAGTACTGAGGCTCCGCACACAGGAACGTTGAAACCAGCTGCGGACAGCTCAAGGCAGTTGTCGTGAATCTGAGAGCAGGTAACATGCGGATTGTAGATATCAAACTCGGCCCATACACTCAACGCCTTGTTTCCCATCAATTACAGCGTGAGGATGCGACTCATCATTCATTCCCCGCCGTACCACCGTTTTACCCACCACCCGCTCAATCAAATACAATCTTTGTTGCCGTTCCCGCGACATCATCCCTGAAGAATGCTCCATACGAACTATGTGTCTTCTTCTTGATCGTCATCGGGAATTTCTGCAACCTGTCCGCCATCTCGTCAAAATGAGAGTCTCGGAGCACGCGAGCTAGTTCGCCAGCAAGAGCTCGTTCGTGGTTCTCTCCCGTAAAGAACGTGATCGATTTTCCGCTGCATCCACCTCGGCCTGTGAGTGATTCAAGGATACGTCAGTCCGAAGCATGTGGAACGACTCGTCATTTGACCATGAGACAATGGCTTACCGGTTCTTCCGATCCGGTGGATATAATCCTCAATCGTCAGTGGGAAGGTATAATTAACAACAACCCCAACGTTTGGAATATCCAATCCCCTCGCTGCCACGTCTGTAGCCACTAGTAACCCCGTTTCGCCGCTCTTGAATTTCTCCAGAGCGTCCAAGCGTGCAGACTGTGACATGTCACCGTGGAGTGCACCAACAGAATATCCGTGTTTGTGAAGTGCAGATGCAACCCGCGATGCCTCCTTTTTATAGAGCGCAAAGACAAGAATGCGAGCTTCAGGAGAGCCTTTCGTGGATATTTTTTTGTGAGAAAGCGTTTTCAGCGTTTGTGTCAGGCGAGAGCTGGAAAGTCGGTGAACACTCTCAAAGACCGAAAAGAGTGTAGGTATGGGGATGTGAAACGATGGACGTACTCCTTTTCCCGAGGATCATCAAATACTTCTATGAGTTGCTCGACACGGCTATTCGCTGTTAGATCGTCGCTGCCCACTGTGACATGCACAGGATCCCGCTGGAACGTGCTCGCAAGCCTCCGTACTGCTTCAGGCCATGTTGCGCTGACTGTATAAGTCATGAACGTCCGGGTAGCTGGCAGGAGCAACAGTCGGAAACGTACACATCATTGTCTGCCGATCAGCTCCTTGCATTGTATAAGAGATGATCTTTCTAATATCGTTCTCGAATCCGCGGTCAAGCATCCTATCAGCCTCGTCCAGCACAAGATAGTTGACTCTGATATCACAAAACGGAGTTAGCGCGGGGGTAGGGCACCTTGGAAATGTAAACATACCTCGACAGATCGCAAGCATTCGCGTCGACTAGATCCAATATCCTCCCCGGCGTCCCGACCACGATCCTTGTCACCTTCCCGTCCTTATGCCCATTCCTAAGAGCATTTATCTGTGGTGTTTTGTCAACACCTCCGAAGACGGCAACACTGGCAATGTTAAAGGGGGCACCCAGGGCTGACAGAGCGTCGTGGGTCTGAAGTGCGAGTTCTCGGGTTGGAGCTACGACGAGAACGGACACAAAATTCGTGGATTGTGACTTTGACTTTTTGGATTTTACGACATCTAGAGATGGTACGGATATGAGCCGGGCGAGGGCGGGTATGCCAAACGCCAACGTCTTCCCACTATTCCACAAATAGTTAATTTTTGGTAACAGGATGGGGCAATTCTGTAACCAATGCCCCAGAGCATGCAGAATCAACGAGACATACCTCCCTGTTTCGGCGATACCCACTACATCGTGTCCCTTCAAGGCTGGGGGCCATGCGCAGGCCTGAATCGGGGTGGGTTCCTTGAAGTTTTTGAATGCCACTTTAAGAGCTTCTGGGATCTGGAGTTGGTCAAAGGAGATGACGGGGATGACGGGTGGAAGGGATGTGGAAGTGTGAATGGTGATAGAATGCTTGGTGAGGAAGGCGGAGGCATCAGTGGAGTTGGCGGGTGTAATGGTTATTTGACTGGGGGGTGGTAAGGTAGGGGTACCCGACGGCGGCATGGCAGTTGTAGACGGCTGAGTATGAGACGCAGATCCGACTTGCCTGTCTCGTTTCCCTTTCTTTGTTTTTTTGGGTGGACTGGATTCTTCGGCGTTCGTGTCGATCACGTCGCCTTCGGGATGACGCTTGCGCTTGCGGTCCTTTTTGTTGTCTACGGTGGTATCTAGTAGCGATGCATCTAATAGGGGGTATTATACGGCATATAGCGCGCAAGAAAGGATGCGGGGAGGAATACTCACCAATATCTATTGTTGCTTGTTTCGCCGATACGGGTTTTTGGGAATTAGTTGTACTGTCTCCTTTCGACCTTGTCTTCGACTCCTTTCCGCGCCTCTCCTTTTCGGAAGATTGAGCCGAGTCGTCCTTGTCTGCACGAAATTATTCAGGGCCCTTCGGCCTAAGGATGGCGATTGCGTACCTACAGCCATCGGTGGTGACCCGATGTCGACAGCGACGAGGGGAGGTTCCCCACTCTTGGAAGGGTCCCGCCGCTTTTTCTTCTTGTCTTTCTTCTTCTCAGCTGACTTATTCATACTGGGTCAATATGGTGGATTCCGTGAGATGGAACGACGGACCTCTATCGATGTCTTCCAAGTCCGAGTGTGGCGGCCGGCCGCTAGTGAGATTTATTTTCTTTCCCTTTTTTGATTTCTTGTTCTTTTTCGATGAGTCGTCCTGTGCATCTTTGGACATGATGTCTATACTCAAGCTCAAGCTTGAAGGATATCTTGAGCGGATCGTGCGTGACAAAAGTGAATCATATGTGTCACGTGCCAACGTGGGAGTGGTTGGTGAGCCGAAACTCGGCAGGCTAAGTTGTTACTGAATTTACGCGTAGGTAAGTACATCGACGTACTTAGAAGACAACCCGGAGGAGTTCTACAATTAAATAATTCCTCGATCAAGTTGAGATCATGGGTTGGATTCACAGTATTGACGGGCAGGAGTAGGTAGCTAAGATATACTGTGATACCATTTGTGAGTGCCTCGCGAGGCTGAGTTCGAGCGCGGAAGGAGTGACATCGAGACTCTTCTGACATCTTTAATCTGCGGTAGCGCCGTGAAATGAACGAATGGCTAAAATAAAATAAAATGCGGTGTTCAAGACCTTAATGATAGCGATTTTCTCTGGGGCCACAGGATTCCCCTAATTCCTGCCGTGTCCTCCAACTTACAGTCTGTTTTGGAAGTTCCAGTCCAGATGGCATTGCGAGTCAAAATGTGGCGTGTCCGCAATCGCGTTCGCGAATGTCCTCCGGAGCAGGATCAGTTCGTGGAAGGGGGACGTGAACGAATCGGAGGCGATTCGACTCGTAGTGTTGGGAGATGATGCGCGTCAAATGGCGATTCTGATGACTACTTTACCCATGCATGTGACTCGTCTTCTTCGTTCAATGTATTATCTATCTCTCACTGCCGTGCTGTCTTGAAGGACTCAGCTGCTCCTCTACATATGCGATTTGGTTCGTGCCACAAACATTTTTCAGGACCTACGCAGAGCGTTTTTGTGAAACCAGCACGTTTTTCACCTTTATCGAGGGCTACAAGGGGTAGGCGTTCCAAGCTCTGAGAGCCTGCACCACATTGGCTCGCCGCAACCCGCGCAGGATCGTAAGCGCTAGGTTATGGGTATGGATGAGTACGGTATGTTCCTGCTTCTCCGGTAGGGCACAGTCACGCACCAAGAAAAAAGAGAGTATCTTGAGTTGATCGTGCTTGCTAAAACTCAACTGGCGTACCGACGTGGGAGTCACAAATGGCAAGTGATGAACAAGTCTACATCAAAGGACCAAGTTCTCTTCAATATGTGAATTGAAGGTGACCTTTTTATCAGTGAACTGCATCACCAGATCTGGTCATGTGAGCTCACGTGGTGAAGGGGACGCGACACTGCCACAAATGAGTGATACTACGACTGGACATCCGAAGCGACTCCGATAGCAGCCTCAAGTGGCTGAAAAAAAACGTTGGCAAAGGACGCCATGACTGCACCAGAGATATGCGTAACCACACGACACGCATGGAAGACCCAACAGCGCGAACTGGAGGCACAGACACGCGCCCCCCCTACACCTCTGCCCCATGACACGTCCTACCCACCCGCTTCCTCTCCCGACTCTTTCTCTGCCCCCTCCAGCCCACTCACAGATGCATCCGCGTTCGATCTCCCTTCTCCTTCTCGTGACACCTCCGTCTCCGCTTCCTCTTCCTCGAAACGCCACCGTGCACCCACTCTCGTCGATGTCCCAGAGAGAGTGACCCGTCCCCGCAAGATCAAGAAACGTACTAGCACCAGCGCGCGCACCTCGGAATCATCTTCGAGAGGGGAGAGCAGACAAAGAAGCGTTGCATTGGACGAGCCTATTTATCGTTCCGACAGATCACGTTCGACCTCGGTATTCCCGCCCCCCGCCAAAGTGCCTACCAGGGAATGGTGGTCGGCGGAGGACGGGTCTCCAGGGGATGGCTTTGTTAGCGCCGCTGACGTCGTGCGGAGCCTTGCAAAGACATACAAATGCTGTAAGTTTTCTACGACGTGTATCGCGTGATATGGTGCTCATTCTGTGCGGAAGACTTTAGGAATCCCGACGATCCAGATGATAAGTCTTTCGAAGTCGAGAGTTTTCCAACTGCTGATTTAGAGTATCCTAATAATTATGCTAATGAAAAGTGCGTGCTCCACCGCATTTTTGTCCGCGCAGTCACGATTTCATGTTCTCGACGCCGCGCAGATTTATGTTATTGGTACCTAAGGACAAGGATCATTATAACCCCATCATGTGTTTGGAACAGTCGCTATATACTATCATCGATTGTATGTACAGTCTTTTACCCTTGCAGTCTTCATTAACAATCTTCTAGTCTATCTTAGCCCCGCGCAGAAAGCGTTATTTGGATCATTACCCACCGAATCACTCTCCGACGACACACCACCCCCTTCCCCCTCTCAACTAACGCCACCTGACCCTTCTGATGCCCCCAATTCCCTCGATGCTCCACCAGAAGCCCCAGATCCGCCCCAACCACATAACGATCCTGCTCGGCCAGATTACCTTCGATTACTCCAACGCGCCATCCGTCGACATGATGGCCCGCTCTTTCTTTCTACTCTTGAGAGTATAAACCAACTTCTCCGTTCACTCAAATACCCACCTCTCCCATCAGACGTATTCCTTCCTGCTCCACCCAATGTATTGACGTCCACTGTGCGCTCATGGACACATCCAAAGGGGATCCCCGAAAAAGTCTTGTTGCGGATAGTAGATGAAACGTATCAGCGGTGTGTAGGCCCTAACATCAAAAATTTGCATCGCTACGAGGCATTCTCAAGCGAGGTGTACGGCGAGTTAATGCCGAGCTTTACTTCGGATATTATCACCGCCACGGGTCTTAATTCTTCTTCTCTCCTCATGGATCTTGGCTCAGGGGTAGGCAACGTATTGCTACAGGCATCCCTCCAGACAGGATGTCGGAGCTACGGGATCGAGCTCCTCGAGGGACCCGCGAATGTTGCAAGGCAACAATGGGAACAATTTCAGAATCGGTGTCGGATCTGGGGTGTACGTTCTGGCGACGTCGAGCTCGAAGAAGGTGATATGCTTCAGAGCAAGCGAGTCTCAGAGTTACTGGGAGTGGCGGATGTAGTGTTGGTCAATAACAAGGTGTTTCAACAATCTCGTAAGTGTCTTATTGTCTCTCACCCCAGGATGTCGCGTCTGAGGGACATGCTCCGTCTCAATTGTTCGTAGTGAACGAGGCGCTGAGAGCAAAATTTTTGGACCTCAAGGAAGGCGCAATAGTAGTTTCCCTAAAGCCGTTCGTGGCTCCCAATGCCCGCGTGACCGAACGCAATGTACGTGAACCATTGTTGTCCGCTTGCGTGATACCACGATCACATGCTCTCCTCACAGGTCGACGATATCTGTGCTATTTTCGACGTTGTCGAACGGCCATATCGGTCTGGGAGTGTCTCGTGGGGAAGTGGTGGTGGGACATATTATTTGCATCGCGTCGATAGGGTGGGATATGCGAATGTTAAGCAGCGGTTTGAGAATCTGCGAGCGAGAAGTGCGAGACGGCGGTAACGGAAGAGGAGGGGGAGGAGTGGACCATATGGAACTCTCCTCTGGGAGCTGTATCGTGTAGTAGTTTCTTCGTCCGCAGATATTTGACGGGGTTGTTGTAAAATACAGAACACTATTGAGTCCTGGAATGAGATCCCCAATTGAAACGTATTCGGCCATTGCATCGTGAATACTAATGGCGGAAGCTTTGGCATGGCTTGTATCACCCATTGGATTCTAGCCAGCGATTCTGGTCTCCACCTGCGGGACTCCGTCGGCCGGAGAAAGCACCTAAAACGTCGGAATGCGTGGAAGCAGCTCCTGCCGGTGTTTGCACGGCAGAGGAAGATGCTTGAAATGGTACCTCCGTCGATCCATGAGCTTCAGTTTTTCGAAGGGAAGAAGAACAAGGGCCTTGTTGGTAGCATGGGAAGAAGGTGGCCTCGGAGCTGTATGTAACGCAATAGCCAAGGAGCGCTCGCGGTAATTAGCGTTATCGATTGCTGCAGTATTACCTAGCATATTCGTGGTGCTCAGCAGTAAGCAGCCTAGCACGCTGGAAGCTCCAAACCAACGACGGTGAAACACAACTACCTGGCAGTTGGCATTTGTTCGCTTTTACAAAGGGTCCTGCCAGGGACGACCTCACAGTTAGCCTACCCAAGTCCCAACTTTGACGACCATGTCTAGCAGCACTGGCCCATCGACGCCCAATGTCTTGCACGTCCCAGCACCTGCCTTGCCCACCTACACGCCTTTCGATTCCTACGACC
>JBBPRD010000806.1:0-10028 GCA_038092855.1 Boletus piedmontensis | reverse complement strand
AACCCTGGCCACAGTGGACTTTCCCAGACCAGTTTGGGAGGATATTTTCCTAGCAGAAAGGCCAGATTCAGAGAGGAACAGGATATTAGCTCTAGTAGAGGCAAAAATGGGCTTCATGGTGAAGTAGAGTTAGCCAGATGGTATCTCTGCCCTTTATAGTGCTCAGAGTTATGTAAGTTACATAATGAGACAGGGTTGAAGCACAGGATCCATCAGAACATTATGTTATTTACTAAATAATGACTGATAATATCATGGTCAAATAAGTATCCCAATGATATAATATTTTAATATGGTTATATCTTAGTGCCATGGCAACCAAATCACATGACTAAGGGCTTATCTTTAGGGCAAGGGCTAGGGCTATTGATGACCCTGCAGGGATTAGAGCTAATTCAACTTGGTTCTCTTGCAAATGTCAAGTCTTTCCAAAATGGCCCAATATTGGGACACTTATTTGAGCCACTATATAACCAACCAAGAACTTCAGTCAAGTTCTTGTCGGAATTCCCCTACAATTGTCACTTGTCTCTAAGTCAGTATCTGGTGGTAACAGCCTAGTCTTTATTAGGTTAGGGTCACCAACACATTCAGTTTACACAGATGATTATTTAAACTCAATTTTATTGTTCACTAAGGAGTTGCAATTCAGTGATTGGGTTTTACTATCACTTATCCCTTAGGGTGGATAGTAAAGTTACCAAGTGATGGTACTGAGAGTATTCTTTGCTGGGGATCTATTCCCTTTTGTTGCCCTATTTAGGGTTTTCTTCCAAAAGGTGTCCCATTTTTCCTTGTTTCACTTCTGGTGACACAAGTATTTTTTCTCCTAATAAAGGAATATAACAGTCCTATTTAATGTGGGAATTTCCTAGTCTAAGTCCCTTCTGGTAGCTTGAGGAGAAGAATTCCAAGTGAGAATATATCTCTATGATGACCTTTTAGAAGATAAAAGATACTCTTTTGGGGTCTGAAACAGCTCTCCTTTTATAGATATTTACAAAGGCTTGGCTAGCCAATCAAAGGCTGCTTAGTAATGCCAAGACCATGATGAGTCATACTGAGTCATGCTGAGTCATGATGACTCATCCAGGGGTAATACCAAGCCATACTGAGTTATGCAAGCTTGAATATTCTAGAACATTCCAGGACTTCTGGACTTTGCTAAGCCAAGCTAATTCATACTGAACCAAACTGGGTCAAGCTGAATCAAGCTAGCTATGCATTTTCCTAATTGATTCTAGTAATTTCTTGGATGGTACTGCTAAGCTAGTCTTTGTACACTTTTTTGTGCTATTTACTTAATAGTAGCAAAGGTTGGGTACAGAGAAAAATATTCATATCTCTTTGAACTCTGAAGGAAATATTATGAAACTTGGAGGGATGATAGGTCATATCAAGGGTCATCTAGCCCTAGGGTAATGAAAGATTTGGACAGTGGGAAGGGGTTGATTTTACGGGGCTTTTGAGTAATATACTTCTAATCTTGCATGCAATTATTTTTCTGCAAATCACTGGGTAATTCCAGAGGTGGTCTGGAGTATCAGGTAAGATGGAGGGGATTGGGCTTTGGCTTCAACATATGTGTTGTACCCTTACTTGAGTTCCTTTAGCCCTCATTTATAGAGTATAGGGTTGGAGTGATTAAAGTGATTAGAGAGATCCAGTAAAGGGCAAGGGGAGTTAATGACTGTAGTTGATATTCAAACTGAGGTTTGTACATTGTAAGTACTGAACTTTATATATGGAGTTAAAGTTGGATTAATAATTGGAATTCGTAAGTAGAATATATCTGGTAAATGAGAAAGCTAGAGCTATACTTCTAAGTGAAGCATAGGACCAGAGAAGTCTAAGAAGCAGGACTAGTACTCAAAGAGAACAAGGAGGAACATAACTAAAATGGAGAAAGGTACATAGTATGGGAAGTCCAGAAGTTCATGGTTACATCTCAGTTGAGATCAACCCAGAGCTTGTATCATTTACATGAAGTTGGGGCCAGAAGTGTCAGAGATGACTTGGTGGATTTCTAGAATGTGACAGAGCTGTTGGAAAAGGTAGAAGGCAGAGGAGATGTTGGGACTTTCATGAAGTTCCATGAGAGTGTCAAAGAGATCCTGGGTACTAGAATGGGCCTGGGTCTTCATTAGGAGAGCATTGGAGATGCATTGTTGGATGATGCTGTGAGCCTTCTCATCATGTTCATGCCATTCATGAAGATCAGAGGCAGTGGTAGCACTTAGTGAGCCAATGACAGGCTTTATATCTGTTCCAGTGGTAACACCAAAGACTTTTTCAGCTCAAAGTTTTGCCAAGATGCAGACCTTCCAGATTTTGTAATTGTTAGGTCCAGTGAGAATTTCCTCTACACAAACAGTATCTAAGAGAGACATGGTGGGAAGTATCCAAGCTGTAGAGATAAACTGGAAGTGAGTTCTGAGAAGAACAGGAGTGCACTGAGGGATGTGTGAGATGGAGTTGAGTGGTCAGTGAGTGCTACCATTTAGCTTGCACCAACAGGGCTCATAACCTGACAGAATCTGACAAGAGAGCAGAAATAGCCCAACTCAGCTACTGTCTAAGATGGTGGTAAATGACTGAGGTGTGTATAAGTAAGTAAGGGTGAATGTACATATATAATGCTGTGGGCAAAGGTGTACTTGTATTATGTTATTAGCAGTGTAAACAGGACTGAAAATGATGTGTAATATGAACTAAAAAGGGGAATGTTATTAAGCAAGAAAAAGATAAAAGTGATTCTAAGCATTCTGGGTATTCCAAGCATTCTGAGCTCAGAAAAGTGCAGGAAAATTCCAGAACCAATTCCAGAGATGGTTCTGAGATGATAGTCTCAGAACCCTTGGAAGGTATGGGAAAAAATCTCAGAACACCTTTGGAATGAAGGGTTCCAAGATATGAGTTCAGAATGGCTGTTATGAACTGGATCTGTTGGAACTGGAATGGTTCAGAACATTCAGGACTTGATTACTGAGGAATACTGTCAGATACAGTATGGTAGAAGGAGAGATGTGGCCAAGTGTGTGGTGTCTTGCAAGCTACAATGGAGTGAGAGACAAGGCCAAGCATGAAGGCATGGGTGTAAAGGCAGGCAAATGATGGTACAATTATTACTATATTTCCTGCAAAGTGGTATTATGATAACTAGCAGCTATATTGCAACAAACCCCCCATGTCTGGTGAGTGGTTATACACAAAGATGAAATTTGAAGTCTGCTTGACCATTCAGGCTGTCACTATGCCTCAAGTAAAAACAGATATCCAGACCAACACAATACATACACATATAAGTAAAATTTCTGCCAGGATTTCAAGGTTTGTCAAGACTTGAAATCAAAACCCTTTTTGAATGACAAGCTATATTTCTAGTATAGGATTGACATTCTATTTGTCATTAAAGGCCATCCTAAATCTCCACAAATCTGTTGTGAAAATTACTTTTACAAAGTTAAGTAAGTGGTACCTCACATATAACCATAAAACTTTGTTGACTTACAAGTGTGGGAATGACAAACTTTATTTTAAGCACGAAATTGGCATTTAGTTCGCCATTAAAACCTATCCCAAATCACCAAAAATCCGTTGTCTGCCCATTCCCAGGAGGACGAGTTATCGCCACCCGTCCCCTCGCATACCGTATTAACGCCACCAGACATGCCAGTGACCTCCGCTCCAGAGTTACGTGCACAACTGCCCAGTTATCCCAAGGCTATTCAATATGCAAAAAGTGGGTACAAAAGAAGAGTTACAGGGGCCCCACTTCATATAATCCTAGTCGACTCCTCGGAAAGTCACGCCAGTCTGTCGACTGTTAGTCTCCTTCCCATTCACCAGCGAGAGCGGGTGCCACGAATAAGGTACCCTCGAGGATTGCTGCAACTCGATGTCAGCCGGTGGGTGTGCTTCCTTGGTAGCCGATCCGATTGGTGTGTCTAATATATCATTATCGTCTCAGCGAACGAGCACAGGAATCGTGAGATGGAAAAAGGTTCGTTGTTCGTTGGACTTGTATACAGTGACTCATCACACATTACAGAATAAACTGCCGGCCAAGACTATTCTGAACGAAAGTGCTTCCGGTAGCCGACAACGTACCGCGGAAACAACGGAAGCTGGTGCAGTACGTCTTTTTCTGGTAATGGTAGAACTCATCACGACAGCTCATGCCCTATCAGGCACAACGAGCGAATGATACATCCATCTCAACCCTCGGTCGCGGGGGTCTATCTAATGGTGCGTGTTACTTTCTTTCAGCCTACATTGTTGGCTTACAGTCGATCAGCATCGACAAGGAACGGGAAACGCTACCCTTTCGATCACGTTCCCCGCGTGGTTGTTGTGTATTCGCCCAGGTACACATGAAGAGACGCGTTGATCTGGGTGATTGTGATTCACGTAGATACCATGCTGAACCGGTATATGGACAAAGTTAGTGAGTTCGTTTCTAGGCAGATCCGGTATGCCATCTCATTGCCTGACTAGTGGGCGGCGTCGCCGCCAGACGCCTTGCTTGCATGTGATAAAGATTATTTTCAATTCTTTACTGTTTACACGAGGTCGTATTTGTTTCCCCCGCACCCTTTTGATTAGCTAGTCGACCAGATAGTCTCAACCGTCTCGTCGACTTCTTTCTATTTTCCTTTTGCAGTCCTGCTTTCTGCTTCACCACCAGTTCTCTTGACGACGTGATCCGAAACAGAAGTTCACGAGGGTTTGGTTTTGTGATGTCAGACGATACTTCTCATAAGTGTGAGCCCAATATATCCTGTCGTAATGTGGAATAAATACTCATACTCCCTGAAACTGAACCCGTAGCATATTCCAATACATCTCCAGACCTCATGAGCAAAGACAACCTGCGACTCAGGAGCTTCCCGCCTTGCCACCTAGTGCCGCTCCAGCTGAGAAAGCACAATTGCATAGTCCCTGAACCTGAACCCGTAGTAGAGCACATCTCCAAATCCCGCAAGACAACAACTCCACCTGTGAGGGGGTGTCCTGCCGTGTCATCTAGTGCCGCTCTAACTGAAAAAGCACTACGGCTTCTTCGTGCTGTTCCCAGTACCTGCGCCCGTGCGTTGCGTGTGGTCCGGGATCAAGCCGCTGCGGTGCCGACGCGACGATGAGGTGGATTGGATCCGACGCATCGAATGTTCTGATGGCCGTGTGAGGCACTACCAACGAACCCAGTTGGCCATCGTAGTGAACGCTGTACGTGGAGCTGGAATCTCGTCCATCCTCCCGCTTTTCGAACCGGTGAACATGGTAAAGGGCGAATGAGATCGCCCCAAATGTCATGACCGCAGACAAGGTGACGAGAACGAGTGCGTAGAACCGTGATCTGCTATTAAAGGACCACCCCATAGTAGATATGTTTTGCGTCCCACTCATGGGTATTCGCATAGAGGTCACGTTCTGTGGATAGGCCGTGTATCCAGAGCGAAGCGCCTTTTGGGAAATACGTCATTAGTATGACTTGTGCTGGGTATTGAACACAGAGCGACATTGGATTACACTCACAGTCCCCGCAACCTCAATCGCGCCCTTCCAATACTCCTCCTAGAGTAATCTCGGAAATTTGTTCATGACGGTGTATCCGGAGTAATACTCACCAGGAACTTCTGGTAACTCTGGACCGGTGTCTCCGAAAAGGTTGATGATCCAGACGTCAACAGCGACGAAAGCATATTTCCCAGAGCATTCATCCTGGGAGTCTGAAGTCCCCACTCTTGTAGTTCAACGAAAAGTGCCATCCAATAGTTGAGATTGTGCTGGTATGAAATTGCCGTTGTGTTTTGAGTTACCGAGGTGACGACTTGATTGGCATATGTCACGGACGATTGGGTCAGGAGAAGCACCATCTCGCATATCGTTGGAGGTAATGCAGCATACTTTCCGACCCCAGCGTGGTAGACAACTAGAAAGAACTTTCAACGAATCCGTCAAAGCGATCAAGATGACAGGCTCACCGATCATTTGGCTATTCAGCGCATCCAACCACGTATACGGGCAGACGACTGACGCAAGAAAATTGGTATTATTAAAATTCACTGTCGCGATCGTAGCAATCATCCCTTCGCCAGTTATATCTATAAGGTAGCTTCGTCAGTAGCTCTGAATATCTGAAAAATATCTCATACTCGGATTGCAGCTCATGCGTGGCAACGTGGTATTGACAACCGGCACAACACCACTGACGTAACCATCCATCTGAAAGGTCGCATTCACAGAGATCGCCTGAACATCGATCGGGTACCAATCAGCAGGGTTCGTGTAATTGTAACAGGAGACGTTTGCTGTCAAGCCTTGCTGGGTGATGTTGTACGTCGCAGATAACCCGGTGAGACCGGAATTGGCTTCCAAAGTCGTTGGAACAGGTCCGCCGCCGAAAGAAGCGGGAGTCCCGGACGCTGATGTCGAGACAGTGTTTGGGGTGCCACCGTATCCCGTCACTGCTGAAATAACCCCACCTGAACGCAACACAATGCTGGTTAGTCTGCCAGACTGTGAGATTAGCATCGAAGCACCTACCTGTGGATACGCTATACGTAACATTGTTGGAGTTGAGGATACTGTGTTGTCCAGTTGCATATGCAGCCGCACTAGTCAAACCAGCTGTAAAACCAACGGAAGTAAGGGAGTTGGACGAATCTGATGAAGTGTGTACATTAGATGTTTCATTTTTGTGCAAGACGGAAATGGGCTACCTGGTTGTGTAACTAGTGTCCCGTTGGAAAAGACAAACGTATTATTCATATCCCGGCCAAGAACAGCGTCGAACCCTGGATTACCGAGATCCAGTTCCTCGCCATTCATGGATACAAGCACGGTGACTGGGACAGGGTTGAGGAACGTGGTCCAACTATCAAAACGTTCTATGAGCATTGTTGAACACCACAAATGTCTATGCTCGAACACATACGCGGAATTCACCAATCCAAATACCGTAGCAATGATCAAGGTTCCAACGGTCGGGCCGAGATATCTAGGTCTGCGCTTAAAGGCAAACGAAGCACTCGCTGCTTTGACACCTATTCCCAGGTAGGCTAGTGGCATAGATCTCCACGCGCCAATGTACTGCCTCAGAGCATGCTTAGCAGCTCTTGTAAAGCAACTATATATACGAACACTGAGTAGTATTCACATGGATCATGAAAGGGAGTTACATACCTCAGTGTCATGGAACTTACGATAGTCGCAACTATGGTGACAACGACCGTTGTTTCCGTGGGGTTACGGTACACCCATATTGCTGCGGCATCTGGTAGGGGAAGGGGGTTTTTGATCTTTACCACGACATAGAATGCCCATGCGATATTCAAGATCAACAGTTGGGTGACTGCAATGGCTAAAAGCTCTTGCTTTGGCTCGAGAGCCATGGACTTCAATGTTACTACGATCAGCCGGGGAGTGAGGGCAAACGGAACGTACTGGTTCCAAGTACTTATCGCATTGTCCACACGCGTTTGCAGGGCAACAGGGCGTGCTGAACGTAAATGGCTTGGTACGCTCGGTTTCTATATTCCTTCATATTGCAGATAAGCGTCACTACGTACTTGAATCTGCATTCAGTTAGATGATGACTGTTTGGCTAGCGCCCATCCCACCGGCTTCCTGCCCAGATCCATTTGCCGTTCTTGGCGGGTTTGACCGCAGCCACCATAGTTTCGGACACAGCCCTTGAAGTAACGACGTGGTCGATCCGCCATGGAACTAGGAGGGTCACCAAACCTGAAAGCGCTGCAAATCTCGCAGTGGCTGTATAGTTTTTCCAAACACACTGACCGTCTTTCGTCCCTTTTCTAACTTGCAGCTCGTTCTGTAGGTCCAACAAGGAATGTAAGGAGTGTTAACCACCCTCTAGCAAAATGGTGGAGGTTTGGCAGAGACTGATAGGGTTTCATCGATATCCAACAACCCATGGGATGCTGACACATCCTGCTAGCCGAGTTAATAACCGTCGTTAATTTAGTAATTCATCTTAGAGCTCCTTGATCTTCTTTGAGCTACCGAACAAGGTCCCATGGTCAGTGATAAGTTAAATACAGCAAGTCTCGTCCACCAGGGTCCTGGTCACCACAAACCAGCAATGTGACTCGCCTGCCACATTTCATCTGGACCAGTGCGATTCACACAATGCAAACAAAAATGGAAAGCGACGACTCTCACAACGAGCGCTCCGAAGACAACAGCGAGCGTGCAACAATGCAGATAATGACGTGATCCAATACCTCCTCCTTCCACCCACGCAATTATACCCACCCCCTCCCCACAGGCCTTTCCCTGCTGCCGAACGAACCGACGATTGACATTCCTCGCCCCACGGAACCAAGGGTGCCCACCCAATCGTCGTCAGCTCTTGGGGGCCTGGGCGAGAGACTCACAGCACCATACTGCAACGGCGGTGCAATAACAACCCTATATCCCTCGCGTGGGCATCGGGGTGTTGTTGTTGCTGTTGGTGATCTCACACATACCCAATTTGCGAGTCGACGATATCTAAACACGATACACTACCTGGTCCGTCGGGCTCGGAGGAAATTCGGTTTGCTCCATATAATCTCATTCTTTCAAGCGCTCATGGATTAAAAAATCAGTTGTAGTGCTTTTTGACGCTTTTATGTTGCACAACTCATTGCATTTTTGATTTCGCAGTTTTGCATCACTATATTCTACTGACCTCTGGCTCTCGAATGGACTCAATACCCTGTCATTATGTGGAATACTAACATAGATGAGAAGGATCATATATCCCATGACAATCTACTTATTGATACTCATACTAGTCCCTGGACCTGACTCCGTAGCAAAAGCAGAGTCCAACGCTATCTCCAGAACCCCGTGAGCAAAGACAATGACAACTCGACCTGCAAGGGGGCGTCCTGCCTTTGCCACCTAGTGCCTTTCCAGCTGAAAAAACGCTGCTGCTGCTTCCTCGTGCTGTTCCCAGTACCTGCGCCCGTGCGTTGTGTGGTGTGCAGGATCAAGCCGATGCGGTGCCGAAGCCACGATGAGGTGGGTTGGATTCGACGCATCGAATGTCTTGATGGCCGTGTGAGGCACTACCAAGTGCCCCAATTGTCCATCGTACTGAGCGCTGTACGTGGAACTTGAATCACTTCTTCGCTGTCGTTTTTCGAATCGGCGAACATGGTGAAGAGCGAAAAAGATTGCCCCAAAGGTCATGACCGCAGACAAGGTGATGGGAACAAGCGCATAGACCCGTGATTTGTTGTTATCAAAGGACCATCCCATAGTAGATATGGTCTGCGTTCCACTCGTGGGTATTCGCATAGAAGTCACGTTCTGTGGGTAGGCTGTGTATCCAGAACGAAGCGCCTTTAGTATAACATCAGGATGACTTATGAACGCAGAACGAGATTAGATTACACCCACGGTTCCCGCGAGTTCAATCGCGCCTGCCCAGTATTCCTCCTAGAAAAATCTCGGTAGACGTTTCATGACCATGGATGCGGGGGAACACTTACAAGGAACTTCTGGTAACTCTGGACCGGTGTCTCCGAAAAGGTTGATGATCCAGACGTCAACAGCGACGAAAGCATATTTCCCAGAGAATTCAACCTGGCAGTCTGGAATCCCCACTCTTCCAGTTCGATGAAAAGCGCCACCCAATAGTTGAGGTTGAGTTGGTATGGAATTGCCATCGTGTTTTGAGCTACCGAGGTGACGATTTGATTTCCATATATCACGGACGATTGAGTCAGGAGAGGCACTATCTCGCATATTGTTGGAGGTAATGAAGCGTACTTTCCGACCCCAGCGTGGTAGACGACTAGCAAGAACTCTCAATGAATCCATGAGGGCGATCAAGATGACAGGCTCACCGATCTTTTGGCTGTTCAGTGCATCCAACCACGTGTACGGGCAGACGACCGATGCGAGGTAGTTGCTATCGTTAAAATTCACCGCCGCGATCGAAGCGATCATCCCCTCGCCAGTTATATCTAAACGGTAGCTTTGTCAGTAGCTCTGAATATATGAAAAACATCTCA
>JBBPRD010000805.1:0-10073 GCA_038092855.1 Boletus piedmontensis | reverse complement strand
GAAAGCCTCAGACAGCAGCTTCCTCCGTATAGAAGAGATTACCCCAGAAGCAATCACTACCTTCCTTTTACCGGACGTTCAAGGCGTGGCCACTCCTGCCAAAAACAACGATATTTCGAGGCGGAATCGAGACAAACTCAAGGAAACATTATTACGGTTTCATCCAGACAAATTTGAAGGTCGCTTCATGCATCGCGTCCCCGCAAGTGATATAGAGAGCGTCAGGGAGGCCGTAGGACAGATCGCTAGAGTTCTAAACGCACTCATGAGCGAGCGATCGTGATCACCTTTATGTTTGGCGAGTGGTAATCTGTTTAGGTAGATCCAATTATCCTGGATGTTACTAAAAATGTAGTATGCTTTTTCTAGAATCTCTTCGCTGCTGTTCAAGCGCCTCTCACGACTTTGGCACCCGACTGCCTCTCCAGCTCGGTCCCATAACATGGGATCACGAGGTCACCGTTCCAAGGTTGTATACTCAATGTTACAAAAACTCCTACGGGCCCTCTTATTCTCGGGTCAATGATACCCCACATTTCTCTGCCAGAATACACGGCAAAAGTCTCACATGACAACGTTGTGTGTGAGTTATCAAAATGGGCTCACAGCAGTCCATACTCATTAATACGGGGTCCGATTGTAGCTTGAAGCGCGAAAGGAAGGCCGGACGCAAAGAAAACTAAACTGTCGCCTTTGCTGTCTATTCGTTTGCGTGTGCACAATGAATTGTCTTCTCCCTGGTCGCAACCTACGCCTGAACGTTCTGTGGGATTGCTGTCTGTGCGGTGGCCGAGGTGTTACCAACTTATGAGTGGCCATGGGGGATGCCTTATATTTTCCCCGAGGAATCCAGGTGGCTCGGTTCCCGGAAAAGCCTCGTAGTGTTGCATCGGTACCTTCAGTTGGTCCGGCATCGCGGAACCAATGGGATATCTGGATGCAATACTAGTGAGAATTTTATTTATTGACCTCTGCGATGATTAATCTTGAATATACCGCATATAATTGGGGGTCAGTCTGGGATGAGCTTCCCCGCTATTTGCCTAGCTCACTGGTCGAGCTCGCGCCAGAGCAAGCCATCTCAAAAATGTGGTCGCGTCGAACGCTATTACCGTGAGCTTCCGCTTAAATGCTTATCGTATTTCACCCGCTCAAACTACCCTCGTAGCTCCGGAGATACCACGAAGTGGGTTTCTACCCTAACTCTGCTACAGACAATGAACTCATTCGAGATTTCCTTTCCAATGAAGCGAGGGCCCACTCGCACGTACCCGTTTACCCCCGTCGATCTGGTCGCGTGCTCATGCTGCGTAGGTCCTCGGATATGCCATGTGCTTCGGCTTGATGGGCGTCCTATCCGTCCAGTGCGGTAAGTCACCCGTACTAGCCTCCTCGACAACGTTGACACAGAATACGACACCCTAGTCATCTATTTCACTAAGTTTCCGAATGACCGGACGTGGATGAGAGTGCTAGGTAAATGAAATGCGCGTCCGCGTCAGAATGCACAGGCGATCCGTTGACGTCGCGATATATCCCACAGTCGCCGTTGTCCTCTTGCTAGAGACGCTCATCACCGTCTTCGCCTTGCATGGCTTTTGGGTGGGGGTGACCGTTCACGACTCGGACCTCTCTTCCATCATCGCTTCAGGGATTAGTGGACAAGAGCTCTATCCAGATCCACTCTGGTCGTTTGTTGCCTTGTCGCCGCTCACAGGCATAGGTGAAAGTTTTTCCAAGTGCATCGTGGTCTGTGGTTTGAACGTTGCTCCCGTGACAGTGTCCTCGCTAACGCACGGATTTTTCTGCTGGCGGATATGGGCCGTCCGGAGATCGCTGTGGGTTCCGGTATTGACCATGATGGTGATGTCATTACATTACGTTGCTAGTCGAGCGGGGCAATCGCTGAGATCAGATACGCCAGGTGTCGCTCCTTCAGTGTGCCATGATCATCTATGGTGGCGTCGTGGTAAGTTCTGCTCCCTCATCGTCCGCGCCACCGTGGGGGGCCTCACAAAAACAAATGGTAGTATGGTCTCGTTCCAGATCTCGACGCTAGTCATCCAATGCCGTTCTACATTCCTGTTCGTATGTTTCCGTCGATTTCGGAAAGAAAAGAAAAGTTTTCAACTCTTTTCTTTTTCCGCCCACAGGTATGGTTATGTGGCAGTCTGTTTTGTGATCTGATGATCACCATGTATCTGACGCACTTTGTACGTATGCCGATTGTCATTTCGTTGTTGCGCGCGTGCTTACTTTTTTTGTGTGTTGCACATTCTATAGTTTCTCCGCGCTAAATCGAAATTTCGGAACAGTTGGTCGCTGCCGGGCAAGCTCATCAAATTGACGATCGAAACGGGTCTCGTCACGACGACGGCTGCCGCCGTCGAACTTGTGCTCGCGATCGCCTACCGCGTCACGTTGTACCATATGGCGTTGTAAGCCCATCCTGCGTCGTGCATCGCATCGCCCAGACTCAACTCTCTCTTCTTTCCTTTTTCCGCTGGATTAAAAACTTAAACCAAAATAATAATAATACAGATTTTACATCATATCCAAGCTGTATGTCTCGTCTCGAGCCGTGTGTGTCCGTGTGTCGTTTACAACGGACGCGTGGGTTTATTTGTCTAGTTATGCTAATTGTTTGCTGGCGACGCTCAACGCACGCCTCGTCCTGCGGAACCCGACGGACGAACACGAGTCGGTAGCCGTTTGGGAATATACCGCGTCCGACATGCCTTCACATTCACATTCGCGTTCCAATTCGCAGCATTCGGGGCGGGCGGTTTCCCGCAACATGCCGAGCACCGTTATTCACGTCCACACCATGGTGGAGATTGACCATGAATTGGATCCGTGTCCTGTGGTGAGATTTTTTTTCCCCCTCTTTCTTGCGGAAATTTGAAGCTTGATCTCGTTTTTGTCTTTGCTCCTGCTCCGCTTCCCCACTAGAACGACCCGTACAAGCATTCGCTCCATGCCGAGGACATTTGACCAGTGTCATTCGCTGTAACTCCCGCTGTGTCGTGTGTATGATATAATCGTCTGGTCGATTTGGTTTTAGTTCTCAATCATGATGACCCGAGGTGCTTTTAGCGAGAATCTCGGAAAATGAAAGACGGCTCGGGATAGAGTTGACGAAGGGATGGAGTCAGTCAAGAGAGATATGACTACGTAACGTAACGATTCCTACCTAGAGTAGACAAGAAGATGGACTGATATACTTATCGAGTACTGAGGAGTCTCACCTCGGTCGAGGGAGTGCCCACCTTCCACCTTCCACCCACCCCCACCTCTACACCCGGCGCGAACCAGCTGAGATGGCACACATGCAGGGCCAGTTGGCATGCAGTACAGTTAGCTAGACTGGTCACCAGTCCGAGTCTAAAAGAGGAAATGCTGAGGTGAAGTATTCTCACGTTATGGGAGTCCGCTCCACCCAGTTGTAGACTGGTGACCAATCCGTCTAAAAGAAGCATACAGGGCGTACGGCGTTGTCGTCCAATGCTTGGGTCTTGCGCCTACCTCGCATTGCCTTGGGCATGGGTCCCCTGATTATTGTTATTATTCCCTTCAAGTTTTCCCGGTTGGCGTGTCCCTGTGGGAACGAGTGCGAGTGCGAGTGTGAGCGGAAGACCTTGATCTGTGCAGAATCCATTAGTTGCTCAGGGTCGCAGTGACGAGAACTTTGAGGAGGATGTCGATGAGCAAGAGATAGGACCAGAGCCCCCTGAGGGTCCTGAGCGGTCGATTTGTCGATCAGTGCGATATTTCGGTTGGGTCTGATCGATATCGCTTGACGTTGACACGGCAAATATCGACGCGAGTACCTTTAGAATCTGCCACAAAGACGTGTTTCGAGACTGGATGGTGGTGGTGATGCCAGTGACTCTGGGCGTGACTTGCAAGCAAGGTGATTTGTGGCCAGGACCGGTCACGACGACTCTTGCACACTAGCCAAATTACATGAAGTCTCTGCACGACAACGAGTCGCCTTTAAAAAAAATCGCATCCGACTGGGAAAGTCTGGTGCCTTCAAGATGTCTTCGAACCCGAGTTCAGCCCCCCCCCTACTGCTCTGCCGTCAACTCGCTCCGTATTCACCAGTTCATAACGCGCATCCATTAGCACGATAAAGTGACTCATTCCCATCTCGACTCTGCGACCGGAACGCTGAATCTACGAACACCGATGAAGGGAAGGGCCGTTCGCACGTCGTTTTGACCCGTGGATCAGCGCCCGCAGTACTCACTTTCTCCGGGGTCTCTGAGTACGCGTTCAACTGTTCCGGTTGGATGGGCATGTTATCCGTCCAGTGTTGTACGTAAAAGTGCTCTCCGTGACGAAATTGGCCCTGACGCCGGAAAATTCGTCTTTTACTTTAGAAAGTTTCCCGGAGACCGGGCGGGGATAAAGATACATTCTTCCAACGTGTGTCAATCCAACCCCAACTCACACGTTGAGATCTCAGTTGCGCTTGTCCTTTTACTGGAATCCCTCATTACCACACTTCTATTACACGACTTTTAAACATCCGTCATCACCCAGTGTTCCAATCTCTCTTCCATCATTGGTACGAACATTGAAGGAGAATACCTCTTGTCGCCCTCGATCTGGTTATAGCAATGGAAATACTTACTGGCTTGGTGAGCACTCTCGAGTCCTCGCGGATACGATCACACTCTGAAGACCTGCAGTGTCTTCTATCACCCATGAATATTGATACGGATCATTCGACAATCACTGATAGTCCCTGTGCTCGTGGTGTTGGTACGTTGTGGCGTTAAAAACTAATCATTGGGTCGTTCGTCGAATCGATAATGTCAGGTTTCGCTACTTCAACGTGCGATACTCCGTTCCGGCGGTTTGAAGGTGCCTGAACCATCGATCAGGAGCTTCACGGTCACTCAGAGGCGTCCGGTACGGCCTTGTCCCAGATCTCGCCGTCAGCCGTCCGATGCTCTCCTACGTTCCCGACTTCTCGTGAGCGTTTGAATGTCAACGGGATGGGGATATCTTTGGTTGGCGTGTCTGTCAGCTATGGTTGTGCAGTAATCTGGTCTGCGATCTCATAATCACCATTTACATGACCTCCCCCACTCTACGCGTAACACGTAACGACCAGCTCCTCCGAGGAAGATCGGACTCAAGACTACCCGGTTCGGATTGATCAACTTGAAGCTTATCAAACTGACTCTCGAGACCGGTTTGGTGACTATCACGGCTGCCGCAATAGAGCTCGTCCTAGCCGTCGCATACAGAGGCCCGGCGTACCGCCTGAGTAGTGTGAGTTCACGTTCCTGCCAAGGGGTTCCACCGGCGTCTACTGAGAGTAGTACTATGTGGGATAGATTTTACATCGTATCAAAGTTGTACTGCGTCTGGTTTTTGCTTGATAGTATAGTCCACATTAACCCGAAGCACGCACCAAGGTATTGTCAGGATCGCTAGGGACGGCTGCGGTAGCACTCGCACGACTCGCCATGATAGGCATGCGAACTGTTTGATGCCCACTTTCAATGCACGTCTCGCCGTGACAGACACGGTCGATGTCAGCAAGACCGTGATAGCTTGGAGTTCCGGGCTAGTCGATCGGAGTCCAGTGGACAGACAATTACGGATTGAACCGATTATCATTGACCTCGAGTACGATACCTACGCGTGTGTACTTGTCGCTCGTCCACCATACACTGATCGTTCGCTGTGCCCTAGGATCAAAGAACAATCTGCGTGCTCAAGCGCTCAAGTTTGACGTTGGTTATCAGATGAATGCAACACGGTTTGAAATACACAGCGATTGTAGTATTGGATGTAATTTAAAAAAAAAACCTGTTATAATGTGCGCGATTCATACCTGTAACGCGCTCCTTGCGGATGCGTACATACTATCTGAGATCACAATTCAGACGCGGTTTCTCTGCAATCCCAAGATTTCTTGACAGGGTGGAACAAGTTGCGGCGGCTCGCAGTGCCGGCTATGGACTCGATCAGTTCCTCCTTGGTCGTGACACTTCGTGTTAGTTGAGCAACAGGTCCAGGTCCGATCGCCGACCACCAGGAGATCTCCCGAAGCGACACGAGCTCACTTGCTCCAGAGCGTAAGTTCGCAAAGGAGGATATCTAGATGCTCCTGAGATGACTGACCGGTGATCCGCGGATAGGAAAGGAGGGTGTATACTGCACATCACGCCACCTACCGTTCAGTACTTCAGTACTCATCTCCGAGATAATTCCTTCCCGATCCTTCCCCCATCGCCTTGACCTGTGTATATCAATCATCGTCCAGGGTTGTCTTGGATGCAGTCGAACCGACGAACCCTGTCTGACTGATGGTAACCTCCCACCTAACTTGTCATTTGAACTACCACAGATCTGAGTAGCTGCCCGCCGCGAGCCTCCGGTCGATTAATCCGAGGGTGGTGGCGGTGGCAAGCCTTGCAGACAATCTAGATATCACCTTGTCGAAACAACAATAATGTCCTGATAGTCGGCGTCCGCATGCGCTGTCAACGCCAATTTGGACCAAGTCAGCGGCCTGTTTCACCCGTCTTGCTGAGGCGAGCACTCGTGCACGCTGAAAAAAAATGACAACCACGGACGAGCTGAGAGCCGGAAAAAAAGACACAGTAAATGAAGCAGTCAGTGAGAGACGAAAAAATTTACGACAGCCTTTCCTCGAATACTCAGCGGGATTCGGTCAGAGCGTACTTGCAGAAGAAGGATGTGGGTATTTTTGCCCCCACGGTTTGTGGTGCCTTGAGACCATTGTTCCGTCGTTGCAAGACAACCAGGTCGACTGTACGACCGTTCTGCAGCTGGGGTCGTCGTGCTCACTTGTCCCATATTCTGAGTCCATTGTTCTTGTGAGCACCGACTCGCAAGAGGAACAATAGTGGGCCATTTTCCACGGTTACGACAACTGACCGAAGACCGCATGTACGTACTCCGAGTTCATACGACCCAGCTCCTCGTTTTTCCTTCTCACTGTAACTGTACCGACCCACTCATTCTCTCATTTCTAGTCGTCGAGTTCGTCGACCCGTTCTAAACTCTTTACACTATGGCCAACATTACCACAATCATCGATGATAACGCATCAAGAGCGCTGGCGCCCGCTGCAGTTGGCTCACAAGTAGTCCTCATGACCGTCGTCTCGGTACGTCAATCGCGCTTCGCAGCACACCTATGTCATCAACCACATCCCTTGCCATCGCAGGCAGCCACAGTGGTGGCATTTAACGTCCTACGGCCCAAGAACAAGGTATACATCATTGCTTGCGTTCGGCACATCACCAGAGTTTTCCAACGCCTCTGACATCACGAAAAACCTACTAGGTAATCTACGAACCCAAAGTCAAATACCACATTGGGGACAAGTCGCCACCCCGGATATCCGACTCTCTCTTTGGATGGCTACCGCCTCTCTACCGTACGAAAGAACCAGAGCTCCTGGAGAAAGTTGGCCTCGACGCCGTCACTTTTCTACGTTTCACCCGTATGACGCGGATCTTGTTCACTTGCATCGCGTTGCTCGGTTGCGCCATACTCATACCCATCGATGCCGTCTACAATATCCACAATGTCCCATCCACAGGCCGCGATGTCCTCTCCATGCTTACTATCCGCGACGTTCAAGGGTCGTATCTCTTTGCTCACGTCGCAGTCTCATACGCCATCACCGGCCTCGTCATGTTCTTCATCTGGCGGAATTGGACACACATGTTGCGCCTCCGCCAGGCATGGTTCCGCTCGCCAGAGTATCTCGACTCGTTTTACGCCCGGACGCTCACCGTCACTGGCGTCCCCAGGAAATACCAAAGCGACGAAGGGATCCGTGTGATCTTTGAGAGCGTTCAGGTTCCATACCCCACAACATCGGTGCATATCGGTCGGAAAGTCGGACGTCTCCCGGAGCTAATCGAATACCACAACACGGCGGTACGCGAACTGGAACAGGTTCTCGTCACGTACCTCAAAGGCGGACGGATCGGCAAGGAACGTCCCACCATTCGTATCGGCAGTTTCCTTGGGATGGGTGGTATGAAGAAGGATGCGATCGACTTTTACACGTACGTGGTTGATTTCGTTTTGTTTTTGGTGAGGTGAGGTGGATGAGGCGTCTCACCTTTTTTTTGAAGCGCGAAACTTCAACGCACGGAAAAGGCGATCGAGGATTATCGCCAGGAGATAGATACCCGTAAGGCAGAA
Source organism: Boletus piedmontensis (assembly GCA_038092855.1). NCBI lineage: Eukaryota > Fungi > Basidiomycota > Agaricomycetes > Boletales > Boletaceae > Boletus > Boletus piedmontensis. The sequence continues at coordinate 1,865 of JBBPRD010000805.1, read as the reverse complement.
AACTATGGCTTTGCGTCCATGGCTGCGGTTGCGTATGCCCACATCGTGGCACATATCCTTCGCAAGAAACACCCAAAGGGCACGGACATTACTCTAGCACCCAACCCCAAAGATATTGTGCGTTCGTTGGTTGTAATTTTGCCTCGCCTCACCATCTAACCCATTTTTCGTCGTGAACGCGCAGATCTGGGAGAATCTGAACAAGTCGACGGCAGAGCTGGTTCGGAACAGGTCGATCGGTTTCCTCTTGCTGGTGTTGGTCTGTTTCTTCAATACCATCCCGTTGTTTGTCATCTCCATTCTTGCCAACTTGACCTCGGTGCGTTTCACTATCGCCTGGCGTGTGTGTGGAGGTCTCTTCATGACACTCTCGATAGATATCCGCATACGTTGGCTTCTTGTCACAATGGTCCCATTCTTCCCCGAGTTCGTTTGCGTTTGTTTCTGGTGTCTTGCCGCCCGCAATCTCTGCTTTCTTCGGATTTTTCTTGCCCATCATTATGCGATGGATCACTCAATTTCAGGGTGCTCAGACACGTAGTCGGTAAGGGTACAATGCACTGCTGGGAAGGTGATTGACAACTCTGAACAAACGTACAGTCTTGATCGCGCCGTCGTCGATCGCTATTACACCTTTTTGGTTGTCTCGCAGCTGGTGATCTTTACCTTGATTGGTGTCTTTTTCAGTAAGTCGCCAGTGAATGATACCTTTTTTTTTAGTCAAGTCTAAACAATATTCCTACAGTTGCTGCCGAAGACGTCGTCACCGAGATCGGCCAACATACCAGTTTCCAGGGGATCATCGACCAGATGTCATGTGAGGATCGGCTGGGTTCATGACATGAGTTACTAGGCTGATTCGAGTTTATCCCCATCAGCATTGCCGGCCACCATCAACAAAACTTATGTCAACCAAGCTTCATATTGGCTCACGTTCTTCCCGTATGTCGAGAATGATAATGTATTGAAACTTACTGAAAGGGGGGTTTTCGTGTAGCATGCGTGGTTTCCTCGTAATCTTTGACCTGGCTCAGATACTGAACCTCGTCTGGACCTCGTTCAAGACACGGTAAGCATAGTTGCCCAGGGAAAGTGGAGCATGAAAACAGATCTGACTTTCGGTCCCTTTGTAGTGTGTTTGGCCGTACTCCTCGAGATATTCGCGAGTGGACGCAACCACCTGAATTCCAGTATGACATTTACTAGTCAGTCGATTTCCCTTGTCATCGTCCGAGGTGCTCATCACTTCACACAACACCAGCTCGAACATCGTATGTTCATCGTTTTCTTTGTGAAAGCTCAACTTTACATGTGAACTTGTACAGCTCTTCATGGTTACTGTCGCGCTCGTCTTTGCGCCGCTAGCGCCCCTTATCTCCCTCGCCGGAGCTATCGTCTTTTGGCTTTCTTCGTGGGTATACAAGTACCAGTTGATGTTTGTGTTTATCACGCAAGTTGAGACTGGAGGGGTGGGTATTGAAATACATCAGAAACATCCCGCTGATTCTACCTTTCTTCCAGCGCCTTTGGAACATGGTTGTCAACAGGTTGCTGGTGTCAGTAGTCCTGATGCAATTGCTCATGGTTCTCAGTAAGTCCAAGTTCTCCCTCCTCGACTTCTCCCTCACTGAGAACGCGTGACCTTTTAGCTATTGGTCTTCAATACAAATTCAAGTCTTTCTTGTGGGTGACGACTGTCCCACCGATCCTGTTCGTGGTTATCTTCAAGATCTGGCTGGACAAGACGTTCTACGACAAGTACATGTACTACATTCCCTCGGAGTCGGAGCTGCGTCAAGCCAAGATCCACTCGTCCCGTGCGGACGACTCTAGGCATCGTCTCGAAAAGCGTTTCGGTCACCCTG
>JBBPRD010000804.1:0-10075 GCA_038092855.1 Boletus piedmontensis | reverse complement strand
GACGAACAAGTCTCGTGGCTCCCCGTCGACTACGCCGCCAAGAGCATCGTCGAGCTCGTCGAGCTCTCTACGCCCACGTCCACGCCCACGCCGGGTGGCTACCCTGTCTACCACGTCCTCCACCCGACCCGCATTCCCTGGTCCAGGATCCTCACCGCGCTCCGTGTCGCGCAACTCGATTTCAAACCCATCCCACGGCACGACTGGCTCAAAGTCCTCCGTGCGAGCGACCCGGACGAACGGCGGAACCCGAGCCGTAAGTTGTTGGCGTTTTACGAGGACAAGTATGGTGCGGTGGCGGAGGGGACGGGGACGAGGGTGAGGGTGAGGGCGGGGTTGGACGTAGAGAGGACAGTAGGGGTGAGTCGGTGGTTGAGGGAGGCGCCGGAGGTGGGAGAGGAGTTGGTGGCCAAGTGGGTTGGGGCGTGGAGGGAGAGTGGGTTTTTGCCAAAGATTTGATAGTGTTGCCAAGTGCGGTTTGCATGGGACAAGATTTATTAATAATATGCTCCTGGACTTGGTTATATAGTGCATCGCAAAGTTGCACCGACCAAAATGACATGGCTCTCATTCCGCATTGTCGAGCATACAGCCATCTCCAACGATCTACAAGAGCTGATGCACGATACGCCTTGTTGTCGTGCACCGCCATCACATCGTACCCACCTCAAAACAACAGCGTTAAAAGCGTTAGACTGTACCCTGCCAATCCCAGCACTGTTTGAAGAATGGGGCTGAGCAACCCAGCACACGGACACGCAAAACGCAACACGCTACTCACAGTACCCTGTCAACTTCTCTAATGGTGTATGGAAATACACGCCCGTCGTCCCCAGCGCAAACAGCCATATGGCGACGAGACACAGCGTCGCCATCACTGCCCACGTATGCATCCGCGGCCACCACACGGCTCTCAACGACGGCGTCAACTGGTCTGCGAGGAACAAGATCGACATGGTCAGCAAGAACACGTGACCCGATACGTCATGCCCCCTGCGTAATCTTGGAACTGTGCTCCAGGGTGCCTCGGGGAGGAGCAACGGGGCCGCGAACAAGGTCGGATGCGTGAGAGGCGAGAGTGGGACTTTGGCAAGACAGTAGTCGTATGGGACGGGAAGCGAGGCACCGGAGGGGAGTGCGATGGTGCATTCGCCCCCCGAGAGCAGGATGAATCGCTCGATGAGCGCGGGCCCAAAAAACCAGCTCGTGAATGCAAGCCAGGCGAAGGAAGCGAGCGTCCATTGAAGCACACGCACGAGGGTTTGGGTGTGCCGCGGGCTGGTGAGCCAGAGGAAGAGAAACGCAAAAGATGTCCAGCCCCAGGCGCGTTTGATGAACCAGACGTTGAGGACGTTGGATTTGTTGGCGAAGTAGTCGGATTTGTGGAGGTGATGGGGAAGATGAGTGAGGAGGGGGTTGGAGGTATCGAGGTAGGTATTGTTCTTGATGGAGTAGACGGTGCCGAGGAAGAGGACGAGGGTGAGGGTTATGAAGGCGGCTTGTCGGGCATTGATGCTGACCGTCATGTCTTGGGTTTATGTGCATGCGTCACCAGCCCGACACACACCTAATACACGCATGTCCGATCTCACGTGATCCGATCCGAGCCAGTAGCCTTTCCTTGAAAAGCTTTAGTACAACAACTAATAAGTAACCACAGGCAGATGCAGTGTGGGTCAATTACATGGATTGATTGGCCGAGTAACGACAGTGAATGTTCTAGCACAACTTTGAGCTTCAACTTTTCCAAAAATATCTGCTACTTCTCCACGTCGTCGGCACTAACACGGCTGTAGCCCCCAGACCATCTCTTGCGAACGAGACGACGCAAAAATCTGAATCCTGGTCCACCGCAAATGTACACAGCACAGGACATGGTCAGCACGAGAATGACAATGCCCGCGTACCTCAGGTACGACGGCACAAAGGTCACTGTGTCCACAACGGGCGACATCTCGGCTGACGTAGCGGGTACAACATCCGTCGGCCTCACGATAGCGGACGGCATTACGGGAGAAACCTCGACAGCGGCAGTGGACGATGTTTCAGTAAGAGTAGGCTCATCTTCGAGATCCTGTCGGATAAACAACAGATAATTTTATTATTGACGTGACATGCCGACGAAGAACATGGACGGCTGAACTACAGCTCAGCGCGGAGTGGTACCTGATTTCCTTGTTCGTCAACAACAGAATCTACGGGCAACTGCGGAAAGCTCATCAGTATATAATGTCAATTTGGGCCTACTCAGACAAACCTCTCCAGAGTCATAGATGACAACGTCCTCCAGCGGTCGATCATCACGACTCTTCGAAACGCCCTCTGCACGGTGAATAAGCATGATGGGTAAGGAAAGACAGATAAAAGAAACACACCAATCGCGTAAACGATGTCCATCCCTTCTAGGACCTTGCCAAAAACAACCTGAGCATGCGAGATTAGCGACCTTCGGAAACGGAAGGGAATTGCACCTACGTGTTTACCGTCTAGCCAGTTGGTGATAACGGTGCAGATGAACTAAATGACCGTTAGGCCTGCAAACTACCTAAAAGCCATGAACCTTACGAATTGGGAGCCTAAAAGGGAATTCTCTCAGACGTAAGTTGGATAGGAATAAATCTGGAGACAGCATACCGTTCGTGTCCTTGCCTGCGTTAGCCATAGAAAGCGTGCCAGGACCGGTGTGCTTGAGCTTGCTAATGGAGTGTTTGAATGACACAAAGATCAACAAATCCCTCGCAACTCACAAGTTCTCATCCTTGAACTTGTCACCATAGATAGACTAGACGACAGAGGTGAGAATACGTGACAGAATATCTCAAAAGTACGAACCTTGCCACCAGTGCCGTCACCGCGAGCTGTAGATATTAGAACATGGTCGGATACAAGTGTCCTGTCAAACGAAACCTCGACGCACTGAAGTCACCACCCTGGATCCTGGAGGAAGGAAATATGTGTTACTAAGCTGTAGAGCATACGATGAAGTCGACGACTTACATGAAGTTTTTAATGACACGGTGGAACTTGGAGCCCTTGTAGCCATAACCAAGCTCGGCACCCGTCTTGTCCTTTCCAGTCGCCAAAGCGCGGAAGTTTTCGACAGTCTTTGGCACAGTCTGTGCAATGTTCTCCAAATTAAGTCCCACTTCAAAAACACAACGGGTAAGGGAAAGCATACACCGCCGTACAGACCCATCACAACTTGCAGAAGATATCTTTGAGCCTCTCATTGCTGCTCGATATTCCCATACAACACTCACCTCGTCCCAATTCCTCGTTGCCATGTTTAATGTCGAAGTAGACCTTATGCGTGATCTTTGGGCCTTTCGCAGCGTCTGCAGACTGCGCGCAGAAGAAGGCAGCAATGGACACTATAATGAACGCGAGAGATATGCGACCAAACATGGCAGGCAGGTCAGTGATTCAAAGTGTTGGTTAAGTGAGAAATGTAGACGTGGCTTCGACAAATCTATACGACATACGTGCGAACAAATTTCCTTTTCAATCGAACGAACTCAATACCCCGCGCGAGAAAGTACTGACCAGTTAGACTGACACACTCCAGCTGGCTTATCGAGGACCGAGGGAAAAGGAATGGACGATGGGCTCGTCCTAAACATCGCAACGGACGCTCCTATCATAGCGAAGCATATCTCTAGCAAGAAATCTGGCCGATGGACCGACAGGTAAACATATTGCGAACGCGTCAAAAGCATCACACTCAAGAGGTTGTCAGGTTAAAGACAAAACGAGCGCAAAAGCGTAAAGCAAAGGGATCTGCGCGTCAAACTCCTCTAGCACCCACTCTGGATGATGGCTCCGATCCAGACAAAGCCGACTCTTCTCGGCCAGCAAAGCGACGCCGGCGGGACGAGCTTGCAGATCGCGGTGTTATGCCCGCAGGTGACCGATATACTGGCCCGCCCAAGCTCCCGACACAGATCATATCGTCCTTATTCTCGTACAACCCTAAAGTAGACGCCCCAGAGCGCAAGTCTGCTCCCCAAACCCCTTCGCAGCCCAGTAACGCCCCACTTGCGTCTTCCTCCGGGTTTTCAGAACTCGGACTCCACCCACTTCTGGTTTCCCATTTAGAGTCCAAAATGGGGGTAACAAAACCTACGTCCATCCAACGGGCCGCTCTTCCCATGTTTACCAATCCTCCGTCGGAAGACATGGTGGAACGAGACGTGTTCATACAATCCCAGACGGGGTCCGGAAAAACCCTTTCGTTCCTTCTTCCCATCATCCATGACCTTTTCCCCTTGAGCACCCACTCCTATATTGACCGGTCGATAGGAACACTTGCCGTTATTATCGCTCCTACCCGCGAACTCGCGAAACAGATCTCAGACGTTCTTGAGGCCCTCCTCAAACTCAAACTCCGATCCGATGGCGAAGCCGATGATGCCGAGTCGTCGACACGGTATACGCGCTGGCTCGTCTCCGGCTTGCTCTCTGGTGGGGCAACTCGGGCCCACGAAAAAGCACGCTTAAGGAAAGGTATTCCGATACTTGTGTCAACACCGGGACGGTTGCTTGATCACCTGCAGAATACATCTTCGTTTAACATTGGAAAGTGCAGATGGTTGGTACTTGACGAAGCGGATCGGTTGATGGAGCTTGGCTTCGAGGAAACAATCAAGGGTATCATCCAAGGACTGGATGGGCGTCGGAAGTTAGCCGTCCAAGCTGTCGACGAAGGAAAAAGCCTTGAAGTTGGCGGTTGGGATTGGCAACGCACAAGACGGACTATACTTTGCTCTGCAACAATTCGAGAGGACGTCCAGAAGTTGGCGGGGACGACGCTGGTGAACCCTATCATGATCAAAGCGTTTGATACCGAGAAAGACCAACTCTCACATCAACAAAATATCTCTCCGTTGGCTTCGTCGTCTGAAAACTTCACTCCACCTGCTCAACTTTCCCAGAAGTACGTCGTTGTACCACTAAAGCTACGACTAGTCGCACTCGTTGCCCTTTTACGTTCCATCCTTGCACAACATCAAGCAAAAAAAGGTTCGAAAATCATTGTGTTTCTGAGCTGCACAGATTCTGTCGATTTCCACTGGCAATTACTGGGCGGCTCAAAAATGGGAGAAGGTGAATCTGAACTAGGGGACTCTGATACCGATGGTGAAAAGTCCGATGGTAGTGAACTCTCCCCAGGAGATGAAAGTCGCGAGAAAGGCAAAAAAGTTTCAGTGCAATCCCCCCTTCTCCCCGATACCCATATCTATCGGCTTCACGGTTCTCTCCCTACACCAATCCGTCTCGCATCCCTCCGCGGCTTCTCGTCTACGACGCCCGGAAAGGGTAAACAACCTTCTGCGTCTTCCTCTATCCTTCTTTGTACATCTGTTGCCTCTCGGGGTCTGGACTTGCCACTCGTGCGTGCCGTCATCCAGTATGACCTACCCACTGAAGGTGGTGCAACTGAGTACGTGCACCGAGTTGGACGTACGGCACGCGCAGGTAAGGGGGGAGAAGCGTGGAGTATAATCGCACCGAGCGAATCCGAGTGGGTAAAGTGGGTGGAAGGGAAGATGCGAGGGGATCTGGTCAATAAATCAGGCGAAGACCAGAAGGCAAACGTCTCGCTCGAGGGAACGAGTGTTGAGGGCGTGTTGGCCAAGGGTTTCGGAGGCAAGCATTCCGAGTACGAAACCCGGGCGACCGATGTACAGCTCTCGTTTGAGCGGTGGGTGTTGCGAAGAAAAGAAGTGCGAATCTGTTTTTTTATTTGCCATCTTCCACTCTCACGCGGTCTATCTAGTACTCGGAACTTGCACGAAGAGCCTTCCTCTCCCATATGAGGGCCTATTCCACGCATCCAACAGATGAAAAACATATGTTCCATGTCCGCAATCTGCACATTGGACATCTGGCAAAAGCCTTTGCGCTTCGGGAAGCACCGAAAACCGTCACCGATGGCGGCAAGAAAGGTAGCCACTCCAAGGATACCAAAACTAAGGCTCCCAGATCCGTTCGCTCGGTTAGCGGTCGGAAGCCACGTGACATGGATCTATCTCAACGTACGGGCGATGCGGAAAGACGAATGACCGAGGTCGTTCGTGCGCAGGGTCGAATGTTGAAGAAGGGAGGGAAGATGATAAGTAGCGGGACAAACGAGTTTCAAGTCGCCTCTGGCGCTTTCCTGGAGAAGCTCGTACAGGGTCATCGAGCATAGTCTCCATTTATCCGCTTCAGGGTTGCACACAACAACGAGACGATGGAATTATGCGATGCAGAACCCACATTTCCCATGCTAAACTTTTTTCGAGCGGGTCGAGATAGCCTGCCATAACAAGCATTGCGTATCGTTCCTGGGAAACGTCGTCGTCGTGCGAGCTCCTTTGGTAGGTGCGTTTCAGAAGGCATACCCAATAACTTGGGTTGTCGGATCTCCCCGAATGCTTCGACGCTTCGCATTCAGAAATAATGTCGAGAAGCTCAACCTTTTTTTTTCCGCGGTGTGGACACTCAAGTTGGCTATTTGGATCAACCAAACGCCGCAACACCATCATTCAATCTTAATCTTCGATTCAAATCTAATGAGCAAAGTTTCAGTCGAGAACAGTCTTTTTGAGGCTCGGGCCGAACCGCAGATCGAGTTGCAGAAACGTACACAGTTAATATCCTATTCCCTCGCCAAGGCACGTATCCCCTGGTTGTTGCATAGGTTCTAGGGTGTTCCACATGAGGTCTTTCTGAAATAGTTGCAACACCTCAACTCGTCGGCTCGGAGGACTTTAAGGGGATTGCCCCAGCAAGTGCCAGCTCAATTACCAGATGATGGGGCAAACCAACAATTCAACGCAATGTTGCAGCACCAGTGCTCTGAAATCGACCACAGTACCCATTCTCATGAATCTCACGAGTCAGTCTCATCACAGATTCAGGTCGTCACGAAAATAGACTACACTACCATCAACCACCCTGCACTACACAGCTACGGTATTTTTTTTCATTGGCTCCCAAAAGTTACTTTACTACCTTGCTTCTTGCACGTGTCTAAGTATGTGCTATGTATGTAGCATGAAAGTCACGCGCAGGTCGCACAGAAATACCTTGGTCGGCAACTTACTCTTGACCTGTTCGATCATGGTTCTCATCCCAGTGGTTCTTCCAGTGTCAGAGGGTATGTTTTCTGCGTCTGGATCGGTCGGTTTGGGTGGGGAGATGCCTAGGTCGCTGTGGGGAGTTGCAAGGACGAAATAGACTATCCTGGGTCACCCACTTTCAATGAATATAGCCGGCCGGGCACGCTCTTTCATACACCATGATCACCCTAATCAAACATTATGCGCCGTTTCGAACTCAAAAGTAGATCTAGCACTTGAAGTTGACGTAAAAAGTACTCGAATCTGATTACCATTGTTTTCGGAACACTTGGAGTGTTATCGGTCAACTCCTGAATTTGACACGCTGCCTTGTACACGCTCGACGATGACCTCGTTGAACTATGTTGAGCCCCCGAACAGCAACCTGGTGAGATCCTGTCATTGTAGTCGCCGTTCATGTGCTGACTCGCGTCTAGATTTGTTGTATTTGCCAGTAAGTGCAATCTTTAATGACCTTTGGAGAGTCACTCCATCTCAGATTCCCACCTCGACCGTTCCGCCAGCGCTCCTTTCACAACCCCAACAACCACCAGGACATGTATGCATACCTTTTGTCACGATTGCGTCGTGGAAGCAGTCAAGCATTCACCACATTGTCCGATTGATCGATCTCCCCTTTCAATGGAGGATTTGACACCGGCGAATCCCATCGTGAAACATGTCCGTCTTCTTTTCCATAACCTTTCCCTTTTCTGACTGGTGTGCGTGTCCAGCTCGTGGACGAACTTATTGTAGAATGTCCTCTCCGGAACGCCGGTTGTCCGCACACATGCCAACGGCAGTTGTTAGAATCCCACATGAAGGACACATGTCAGTATGTCACAGTGCCATGCCCTGAAGAGGGCTGCGACCAGACGATCTTGAGAAAGGATCGCGGGAAGCATGTAGACGTATGCGTCCATCGCTCTACTGAATGCGACGGATGTGGAAGCTCTATCAAGTATTCCAATTTAACCGTGGGTCGTCGTGTTCCCCTTTCCCCCAAGTCAGCCGTTTGAGCGTTCCTTTGGCACATCAGGACCACCATTCGGAGTGTTCCTCAAAGACCACAGCCTGTTCCTTTTGCGCGTCTGAAATTCCGCGATCCACACTGCGAGATCATGTTGCTGTGTGTTCGGAAGTTGTCGTTCCTTGCCCACATGCTGATAATGGCTGTTCCTGGACCGGTCCGCGTCACGAGCTATCAGAGCTTCACATCCTCTCGTGTTCGTACGAATCGATAAAGGGCTTCTTCGCCATACACGGCGCCCGTGTCTCGACCCTCTCCGCGGAGAACATTTTCCTCAAGAAAAGGGTTCAAGCGCTGGAGGGGGTCGTGCATGTCATGCAACGCGAAATCCAGTCATTTAAATCCATTCTAGGCCCTTGGTATCGGTCCGATGTGCAGAGAACAAGCCGTGCAGACGTTCGTCACGTTCATGTTCCCGATGACAGCATTCTCCATGGTTTCGCCGGATCCTCGCTTTCCAGGACTGTTGCTCAGCGTGCCCAGCTACCCACAGCTCCTGATCCATTCGATAACATTGATGTCGAGCAGGACGCATTTGCTTCCTTTTTCCCCCCTGCTGATCTCGCTTACGATAATCACAATCAAACGCATGCTCGCATGTCAGGTGGTCTGCTCGATCTTCAATCACACCCTGGGCAACGGTCCTTGCCACTCACACCTGTTGCACCCCTGAACCTGAGCACGTCCATCGAGGGTTCCCTCGTTGGTCTGCGGGACTCTGTAGCCACGGTGGCCGCATCCGTTGATTCCCTGGCACGACGAAACGACATCGCGCTCACCAACGAGAACATGCGTATTAATGAAGAACTCGGATCGCTAAAATATGCGGTGCACGGCATTCGGCTTCAGGTATGTTCTCTACTCCACCGAGCATTTTTAGAAACACATTCTCCAGCCTTCATCGTTGATAAGCGAGGGGGGGAAGGGGTTCTTTGTTTCCTTTTTTTTTTTCCCTTTCCACGATATTGATATCGGATCTGTTGACGACTCGCTTATCTTGATCTTATCCCGACCATTCCCCGCAACAGTTGCATCGTCTTATGATGGATAGGAATGCTCAAGTCACAGGACGCCCAGGTGAACCAGGTTCAACGACGACTGGACCTGTACCTATACCTGCGCCTGCACCACTCGTTCAGCCTGTTTTCCTCCCCCCAATCATGACGCCGCCCTTTCCTCCACCGCATGGGACGAAGCTCTAGTTTGCGGGATAAGCGGTCCGATGTTGTGTCGCCCTGTCATATCATCACGTACATAATGATAAAGACCACAAAACGCCACATACAGTACATGGTCACTATCACTCGGATCGCGGGAAGGCGTTCCCGTCCAATGACTGAGTACTTGAGTTCAACGCCATTGATCGTTTATCCAGTTCGTTGGAGATCACCGGGTAGACTTGAGAGTGACGAGGGGTGTCTTTTTTTTTTTTTTTTTTCTCATGTCAATGATCATGCCGTCGTTTGAGCGGATTTTTTCACGGATTAGTATATAGATGATCTGCGTTTTGTCAGAAAGAAGAGTCGCTCAAGCCGCTCAGCGGGGGATCTCAATTCAAAATCATTTTTTGCTTTTATCCGGTTGATGTGAACTTTTTGTAGTACGGTACTCGTGTTTACTATTTAAAAAGTTTCCTCTCAGCTTAACAACCCCGGGGCCCTTATCTCCCCCCCCTTTTTTTTTTTTTGATGCTGTTATGTACTATTGGATCATCCCGGATCGATGCCAATCGGGTACGTACGATAAGTGGAGCCTCGAAGCTCCACACTCTCTGACTATCGCCATAGGCTAAAAGCACGAACCGAAAACCAAAAAAAAAAAAAAAAAAAAAAGAGGTGATGCCAGTCGATCCAATACAATCAAACAAGCGAGCGAAAAACTGCCAGTGAGGCTCGTCACGTCGGGTGTAGAGAATTGACACCGCGTCAGCCGGGAGCGCGTT
>JBBPRD010000803.1:0-10096 GCA_038092855.1 Boletus piedmontensis | reverse complement strand
ACAGGGTTGAGCGCGCAGGTTCTCGACGGGGAAGGGAGTTGACCTCGGCGCTCGGTCTAACATCGCCAATCCCACCGTCTCCACAGCCTACTTTGTATCCTGACGACTCGATGAGCGTGATTGGAGAAGCGAAAAAGGTCATAGTCACAGGACGTAGTCAAAAAAAGCCAGTTCCGAAGGCGAGTTCCCACTGTGATAGCCCGAGTGCGTCCGACGCGGCGGCATTGGGGAACTTGATGATGGTTGATTTTGCGGGGTCCAAGTCGACGGCGTCGCTGGTGAACATTCGACCATGTGAGGCTGCCCGGGCGCGGGAGGGACAGGGGAACACAGGGACTAGGGGGGTGACGGGGAAAAGCAACCTAAAAAAGAGGGTGGAAGATAAGCCACCGCGTGTGCCATCGCCACCACCGATTCCGTCGTTGGCACAGATGGCGTTGGAGCACGCAGACCCGGAGGGGTACGCGGACTATCACAGTCCGACGTACAGCATCTATGGACTGTATGACGGGGATCGGAAGAGCCATGGGGTATCATATAACGGGTATTGAATAGATTATTGATTTGTTAGTAGAGTTGTAATAGAAACTGTCTTGGCAGTCAGTGGATCACTTGAATCTGCCACCGTCACTGATCTGCTGCGGACAGACAGAAAATATAAAATTCACCGCACGGCCCCACGCGCGTCTCGAGCAAATTCTGTTTAGGCCTGGCAACCTTCCCAACATACCCCCCTTCTTCCTTTATACCCCTCATCCATGTCTCAACCCCCAGTCCAGCCCCGTCAAGACCCTGCAAAGGCCACTGACGACAAGCTCGAGTTCGAGGAGCTTGGTCTCTTGCCAGACGCTCCTCCCATTCCTTCTCTATGCGGCATGCCTTTGAAATACATTTCGTGAGTCTCTACCGATCCGCAGTAGGTCCTAGCAAACCGTTGGTTCACCCTTCTTCACCCCAGTCTCGTCACCCTCGCCGTACAAAACTCCCTCTTAACGATAATAATGCACTATTCTCGCGTCTCCATTCCTCCCTCCCAGTCATATTCCGCGCCAGCCGCCGTTCTGCTCAACGAACTCTTAAAAGGCTCGATATCGCTCGCGATTGCCTTCATTCAAATAGACCCCTATACTTCCGACAAGCCCCAGCTCGGTCTCACCACAGGCCGGTTCTGGAATGCCTCCAAGATATTGCTTCGCATGCGTAGATTGGGCAGGGAGGTTTTCAGCCAAGATTGCTGGAAATTGTCCATACCCGCCATCCTCTATGGTGTGTATATCATTCCTTGCCGTCATCGCCCCTTTTCATTCCCTCCCCTGTTCACCTCAAGTCATCCAGAACAACTTGCAATATGTTGCAGCCACAAACTTGGAAGCTGCTACTTTCCAAGTCAGTTATCAAATGAAGATCCTAACAACAGCAGCCTTCTCTGTCCTGCTTCTCCGAAAACAACTGAGCGCTAGCCAGTGGGTAGCGCTATTCTTCCTCGCTATCGGAGTAGGTATCGTACAAATTCAGACCGGGGCGAGCGATCCCGCCAAGACCGCTTCTCTCCTGTTCCAGGGTACTTCAATGAACGCTCTTAAAGGCTTTCTCGCAGTCGTGGCAGCGTGCTTTACATCAGGCCTCGCAGGAGTCTATTTTGAAATGGTATTGAAGAATTCTCAATCAGATCTCTGGATACGCAACGTTCAGCTCTCCGCCTTCTCACTCCTCCCCGCACTCGTACCCATCCTCATCACCGAACATTCACACTCAGGGCTGATCCAATCACTCTTCCAAAACTTTGGTGCCTGGGCCTGGGCCACCGTCGCAATCCAGGTTTTTGGCGGTCTGGTGACTGCTATGGTGATCAAGTACTCTGATAACATTCTGAAAGGCTTCGCGACGAGCCTCAGCATCGTGATATCGTTCCTGGCGTCTGTGGCACTCTTCGACTTCCAAATCACGTTCACCTTCATTCTTGGATCTGTCGTTGTCCTCATTGCCACTTGGTTGTATAACCAGCCCACCCGCAGCCCAAGCTCATCTCGACTAGGTTATTCGATCGTAAAGAATTGAATATTGATGGCTTCTGGAAGCATCAAATCTTCAAAGAAGGTGGTAGCCGGGTTTAAGGGGGACTCCTCCGCTTGTGATCATATGTGACATCGTGGGGAGGATGTGACATCGTGGGGAGGAACGGACATCTGAACACTTGCAACATACCTGGCCGTGTACGCCTTCTGGACGTTTTTTTAAAGCCCTATTAGATTTGGACTTAATCATTTGGACCGAGGGAGCTTTCGTATATGATATAGGTCATCCTTGTATTCAGTGTTCTCCATGCTCGAGCTGCCCCTGATAGCAGTGCCTGCCCTATTCAGTTACGATATAACGATGTGATATACACACGAAGTACTATATTCCACAGACAGTTCCTACACGACAAAACATCTAAAGCGTGGACAACCCGATGGCGTAGCGGAACTGGCAACAAGGCACGTGCAGTACTGGCGATAGCAACAATTCTACAAATGAGTGAATATACAGAGTGTACAGCAAACTGTCCCGAGGATATAATACGACAATGCCCTTAGTTGCGCGATTCAAGACCTCTCTTGATAGCTGTGATCGTCGCAGGTGAAAAAAAGGCCCAATTAGGGGAGGGCAGACACGCACCATCACAGGTATCCTTTGCATCACCGAACAGCATTTTCGTGTTCGGCATATAGAACATGGGATTTGGAACGTCAGCTAAAGTAAATTGAATGTGTCAGTGTACATGCACAACATCAGCGCAGAAAAGACATACCATAACCACTTGACATGCCTCTCTTCATGACGATAACTTGCTTGCTCTTCCACGCGTGAAGAACAGGCATGCCCGCTATCGGTGAACCAGGCTCCAGGGAAATGGGATTCACGGTATCATTTGCCCCTATAACGAGCGTGACGTCCGTTTCGCCGAAGTCGTCGTTAATTTCGTCCATCTCCAAGACAACTAAGTGTGGATTAGCGATCAGAGAAGAATAAATTTCACACCATCAGTCAAGCTTCGTCAGAGCAGGGATATATCTCACTATCATATGGTACCGATGCCTCCGCTAGAAGCACATTGCATTGACCAGGCATGCGACCCGCCACTGGGTGAATAGCAAAGCGCACATTGATACCTTTTGCCCGAAGCATTGAGCAGATTTCTGAGATAGCATATTGTGCCTTAGCCACAGCCATGCCGTATCCAACAACCTAAGGGGGCAAGTGAGACGGAGACGGGGGAGGGAGAGGATGACTTACCAAAATGACGCTGTCGGCATTGGCAAGGGTTTCTATTGTATCATCCACAGTGGTTTTAGTGATCGTGCCTTCAATCTTGGTAGCTTCCGACGGTGCGATTGTGCCAATACCACCAAACAGAACGTTGGTCAAGGACCTATTCATGGCCACACACTGCAAGCTAGTAAGTACGAGAAGAGTGCTATGGAGGTAACTTAATTCGCGAACCATGATATATGAGAGAATGGAGCCGCTGACGCCGATCAATGAACCGACGGTTGTAAGGAGCGGGTTGTCCAACATAAAGCCTTCCGCAACGAGTGCAAAGCCCGAATAAGCATTTAGTACGGTAATGACGACAGCTAAGGAAATTTCCAGCAAATCAGTCAATCCGAAAACGCCCGCTGTAAACACTCACGCATATCGGCCCCTCCAATGGCCGCTGTCGTCGTGAAACCCTTCATAAAACTGAGAGCGGTGCTTGCGCCGAGATAACCTGCAGCAACGAGAGGTACGGTTGGCGCAGCGGTGACAAAGGCAGCCATCGTCAGCGCATTGGCACCGAGAAGCCCAGAATTGATGAAGTGTCTTCCTGGCATCATCAATGGTCTTGAGCTCATCTTCCCGGCCAGTTTTAGGAAAGCCACAACGGAACCGGTGAAGGTGACACCACCAATCACGACCCCGAGGTAGGCTGTCACTTGGTGGAGCACAGAAAGATGGGATGGGTCGGCGAGCACACTACCGATGGAGGTGAACACGGCTGCAAGACCAACGACAGAGTGCAAAGCTGCAACCATCTGCGGAAGTTCCGTGGCAGTAATGCGCCGACCGATGATGGCACCAATCGTAGCACCGACGGTGGCAACTCCAGCAAACTGTGCTAGGAGTTCGGGAGGGAAGCCGACAGCTAATAGTGACGCGAGAATTCCGGAGCCTACGCCGAGAATCCCGAGAGCATTGCCTTGGCGCGCCGTGCTTTGCGAAGACAGTCCAGACAGAGAGCCTTTGAAAAGTCAAATTCGATTGAAGAGATAACTGGGACCAAGCCGCTCACCAATGCAAAGCAGACTGCTAGTTAGGTAGCCCGCTTGGACAAGACCAGCCATCCCGGTACTCGCTGCGGCCAGGAACCCTCCTGTGAACACAGCAGCAGGAACTCCGTACAACCATGAATATTCAGGCGGATCACTTGGTCCTGTAACATATTAAACCACAACCCAAACTTCATGACCACGGACTTACTCTTGAACATATCAAGCATACGCTTGGTGATGACAAAACCTCCAGCGACATTCACACTGGCGAGAAGAACTGACAGAGCACCAAGTACTTGAGGAACGGTCTCCGGCAGGTAGCCTCCCCCCATCACAAACAAACCTCCGACACCAACCATTCCTGCAAGTCTCAGTAGTATCGAGGAGCTTGATTCGGGTATAAGTGGACTAACCAGAGATTGCGTTTGTAACTGACATCAACGGTGAGTGTAGAGCTGGAGCCACGCCCCAAACAACACGGTATCCAACCAGACCCGCCAATCCAAATGTAAAAAAGTTGCTCATGAAGACAGCCCCGGTGAGCTTCCCAAGAGCAACTGCAGATCCCATTCCCGCAGTAACAGTAGCAACTTCACGAGTGGCCTTCTGCCATGGAGTGATGGCCTTGGTTTGTACTTCCTCCACCTTGGGTGTTGGAGGAGGAGCTGCGGGAGGAGCTGGACGAGGAGCTGGTGGTAGTTGTTCACCTTTGTGAACCACTATTGAGCCTCTGACTACTTCGTCGCTCAGGTCAATGGCGTAGTTGTCCCCTTCACCAATAGACAAGAGAAACTTGGTGATGTTGTTTG
Organism: Boletus piedmontensis; assembly: GCA_038092855.1. Classification (NCBI taxonomy): domain Eukaryota; kingdom Fungi; phylum Basidiomycota; class Agaricomycetes; order Boletales; family Boletaceae; genus Boletus; species Boletus piedmontensis. The sequence continues at coordinate 4,995 of JBBPRD010000803.1, read as the reverse complement.
AGTATAGGGTTGACGATTGCGTTGGCAACCGCGAAGGAAGGTCAGTATAACCTACACAAGTGAATGGGTATCCAAATGATCTCCATAAAGGGTTGCATTACCGATGATAGTAACGCCATTCTTGACAGTCAACTTCCCGGGCACAGTGGCTTGGCAGTTACCCCCTGCTTCGGCTGCCAACTTGACCAAGAACATGAGTCTTCAGAACTCGTAGAGTCGACACAACATACGTCAACGATAACTGAACCCTGCTTCATTGCTGCAACCATCTGGAGGCGAACGTGAGTTCAAAAGCTCAATCATTGCCCTTCACCGACCTCGTTCGTAATTAGCTTAGGGGCGGGTTTTCCAGGAATAAGCGCAGTTGTAATGACGATGTCGACCTCCTTGCATTGTTCCATGAAAAGCGCCATTTCTGCTTCGATAAATTCTTTGGACATTTCCTTGGCATAACCTCCTGCTGCGCCACCTTCCTCCTGGATAGAGACTTCGAGAAACTCAGCCCCAAGAGATTGGACTTGTTCCCGCGCGGCTGAGCGAGTGTCAAATCCTCGGACAATGGCACCAAGCCGGCGCGCCTATCATGAGTAAGTTTGCTTTCCCCTATATTATACGTCCGGGTCAGAAGGACAAACCGTTGCAATAGCACTGAGTCCGGCGACACCGGCACCGATGATGAGAATCTTTCCAGGGGGGACCTTATAGACGCGTAAGACGCGTGAAAGCGGATGAAAAAACGGGCGGCTACCTTTCTGTAGCGAAAAAAAAAATTAGAGACAGCTAGCTGTTGTCCTGGTACAGCTATGCGCTTACCCAGCTGCCGTGACCTGTCCAGTAAGATATCGACCAAAGTGGTTGGAGGCTTCTAAAACAGCTTTGTAGCCTGCAATATTGCCCATGGAACTGATCCGAGGTCACTGAGTACGAGTTCTAGATGCGGTCCTTATGCTCACCTCAAGGCATCGAATGTCTGAGCGCGCGAAATGCGTGGAATCATGTCCATGGCAAATGCGTTCACGTTACGCAATGCCAGCTTCTCGACAAGCGACTTATTCTGCGCAGGGTATAGAAATGAAATGACAGTACTACCTTCTTTCAAGACTGTGACCTCCTCATCTGGTGAGGGAGGCCGCACTTTCAGTAAAATGTCCGTCTTCTTGTAGAGTTCTTCTTTGGAGACCAAGGTAGCTCCAGCCTTGGCATAGTCTCCGTCTAAGAATTGTGCAGCAGCACCGGCGTTTCTTTCGACCAGAACATTACTGAAACCCTTCTTCTTCAGCAGAACAACATTCTGAGGCGTAAGAGATACACGACGTTCATTTGGATACGTCTCTCTTGGTGCACCGACGATAAGAGCGGAATAAGGAGTGCCTGCGGGAACGAAGGGCTATACGTCAGTGTATACAGTCAGGTAATGCAGGCCATGATATGCACCAGAATCCTTTGTCTCTGAAGTGGATGGTGCTGATTGACTTCTACGGTATACGGACCAGTGGAATAACCGAGCTGTGGATATGACCGTCGCACATAAATAACTCATCGAGAGCTTTGCGTGCCGATGACTCTGACCTGAAACTAGTGGTTTGAATGCTACGCTGCCCAACGACCGGCAGTTCATGGTCGTCACGGACGGCCTGCAGGCCGACATGGACATGGTCGTGGTTCAAGAGACAATTATTCGCAGGCCCACTACCCATGACACGCCGGGTTACATAAAACAAATTGCATCTGGCACGCTGTTCGAAAGCCATGGCCAGGCATTCCAGCTACACCCGACACACCCGACACTATCTCGTGAAACACATGTGGGATTCGTGTGATACACGCTGCATTATCGTCGCATTTCGGCCTCCGCATCTCACAGCCGTACAACGGCGGACCGGTCGGCGGTAATAGCCTTGTTCCTACAGACCCCTCTGCCGCCTCGGAACAACTCGCGACCACACGAGCTGATACGACCATGTTTATTGCGAGCAATGAGCATCACAACGTGTCCAACAAAAACGTCTTCACAGTAGCGTTGTCTCATAACTAAGATTTCTGCATACAAGCGAATGGATCGCCTTCTAACTTGCCTTGGCGAGCGAGAGCTCTACGTCCACGAGTGCCCGAGTGTGTGCGTGTTCCCACAGAGCCTCGCCTGCTGCAGGCTCAATGGGAGGAAGTGGCCGCCGAGGATTACCCCCATATCCGTAAAGCTTATCCAGCAAAAACTTGGTACCAGCTATAGACGCCTTGGCGATTGTAGCATCCGCCCGTGCAACAATTCCTTGCAATCTTTGGGCCTCGGAAAGAAGCTTTGGATCAGTCTTGGATCCCTCACTTAGTTGGAATAATTTCACTAATGTGTGCTGTTGCAGCGGCGATATTATTGGCACAAGTGTTGTAAAGCTTTGCTTGCTTACCGGTGCGATGTTCGCGAGGCCTGTAATAGCACCGTGGCCATTGGCATGTGCACCTGGGAGAAGGAAGTCGCTGTATCCACCGAGGACAAGGAATGGTGCATCCTCGTTCTTCCGAGGATGGTTAAAAGGAAAGGTCGAGTCGGAAACAGTGGCAGCGATCCGTGTGAGCTTTCCTACATCGCCACACCTATAAACAAGTTGAATTAGCATGGGCACTGGACAATTAGTTTCTTATGAACACACGTCAGTTTGACACCGGCTAAATTGGGACACTCTACGGCAAGTTCAGTGATAAAATCAGAATCCAGGTTGATCCCTCCAGCAGCTCCAGGATCTAAGGGAGGAAGTCAACCGCACACCATATACATGAGCGTCGTGCTCACAATTATAGATCATGACGGGTATCGAACTCTTTTGGCTGACCTCTGCCCAAAAGGCCTTGAGCGCGTTCTTGTTGCCAGCAAGTACCCCAGCAAAGTATCCGCTACAGATGGCAATAGCGCAGTCCGCACCAGCGTCAGCTGCTTCGTTTGCCAACTCAATGCATTCCCGCGTGCTACCAGCACCAATTCCAGAGATGATCGGCACCCTGTCCAAGCCTGCGTTGTCCAAAACTTTCCTCGCTATTTTGATTAACGTCGATCGCTCGGCATGCGATAAATGAATGGCTTCGCCCATGGAACCTGACAACAGCGGTCGGACGCCGGCTGAAGCTGTTCGAAGGACATGTTTCTCAAATGCCTCAAGATCTGCTCTTCCCTTTAGCAGCGCGTTGCACAACATCCAATCCATGTCACTGACCAAGATCCTCGGATTCCAGTTGAAAGAAGGTTGGGACAGGAGCATAGATGCCAGGACGTAATGGACGGGTTACAACTGTATGATGACTATTGGTTGCCATGCTTGAGACCGGAGTAAAGGGAGGGATAGCTCACAAACAAAAGTCCGCAACCCTAGGTATAAAAGGAGTTTCCAAGAGCTAGCCTGATCTGTTGGTTCCAGAGAGCGGCCCGAGTCCGGTCCGGGTAGTATGTACCATGACAACTAATGAATCGATCCGAGTACTTCACACAGTAACACTCTGCGAGTTTTGAGTCCCGAAAACACTACCTGTCCTTGTTGAATTTAATGCCTACAATCAAGGACCACTTGCTGCGTTGAACGCGTCGTGGGATGGATTGTCGGGTATTCTATGGTTTCTGCGCATCGACTATCTCTAATCGATCGAGAACCTCTCTCTCCCACGCCCTCCAGCCGTCTTCGTCTCGTTCACCCTCGTCTTTCAAAGCTTTTTCAAACACATCCCATGGCACACATGATTTGTCTTCCCCATCTCCGGGATCCAGGGTGAACTTTCCTTGCCGGGACCGAGTCAAAGTGACCACATGCGCGGCAGAACCTAGGGCGTGACCGAGATCGTGAACGATTGAGCGGACATACGTGCCTCCGGAGACTCTCATTCTCAGAGCAAATGCCGTCGGAACCTGCTCAGTGCGCTCGCCAGGCCTGTCTTGTATGGCGGGGCCGGTCTCCTTAGACTTCAGGGCTGTCTTGAGGGCAGCCTTCTGATCCGTGGTGAACTCCTTCTCTGGCCATCGAAAGTTGTGATGACTCCCTTTCCAATCGATGAGATCCAATGAGTGGACAGTAACCTTCCTTTTTTCGATGGGCCGAGGCAATGGAATGCCTTGGCGGGCATACTCGTACAATGGCTTACCGTCCATCTTAAGCGCGGAGAATCTGACAAGGATTAAGTAGCGAGAGCGAATGTTTGGGAGTGGGGACAGACATGGGCGGTGTTTGGTATATTTCACCTCTGAATTTGTCGAGGATCGCCTCCACCGCTTCCTTGGTAACATGGTGCCATGGAGCGCTGCGCACACGGGAACCATGACAATCATAACTATCTGTTTCGCAGCCCAGCAAGGCGGTGGCCCTATATTCCTATATAGCTTGGCTGAAAACTCGAGATTGAATGGATGATCCGAGAGAATGAGATACCTTGACGCAATCCAGAAAGTCGGCGAGTCGTTTGGTGCCTTTTCCGACGCCAACGACTAGGCCCGCCGAGGAGTCACTGACGTATCGACATGGAAGACGATGTGGATTGTACCTAGTACCCCATCAGCGAGTGGATCCAGCGTTCCACCTTGGCCGATCTTGACGGTATTGTTTCTCCTCTTCCTACTCTCCTTTCCGGTCCGGTTTTCTAGTTTGCGGGGGTCCACAAATAGACGCGAGTTGGCAACGAGTTGCTTTATGTCTTCAAGCACAGACATTGAGGTTGGACCCGAGGGTTTCGACACTGCAAATAGGCCGGACAAGGGCAAGGGAGACGCGACGACTTTGGGCATGGTGTAAATAGTACTTGTGAGAGCATGCCAGGAACGCCACGCTGGTCAGGTGTCTGCCCGACGGAAGCGGAAACTGAAGTACTGGCCACCACCGAACTTGGTCGACGGTTACAATCAACGCTCAGCCCCCGCGGCGGTTGCAAATGCTGGCAGTAGTCGGAGTGATGATTGATTCAATCAAGACGGGTACTAGTAGATTTGCCAGCGATAACGAAGCCGCTCAACTCAATCCAGCC
>JBBPRD010000802.1:0-10097 GCA_038092855.1 Boletus piedmontensis | reverse complement strand
CGCTTCAATGGGTCTTCAACCCCACTGTCACTCAATACGAGGTGGTGATGGGGCAACCCAATGGACACAAAGTCCAGAAGCGTACCCTGTGTGACACAAAGTCTGACCACAGAGTAGTTTGAGTGGCACAAAGCCAACTCAGGGGAGGCAGGAACCAGGGACCATAATGATGTGTGAACTTGAGTCTTGAGAGAGGGGAAGGTGTGAGTCTTCAGACTTCAGGTGTGCAGTCAGGTGATGTGTAGTCAAGTAGAATGTTGGTGGTTAGAGATAAGCAACTTACATCAGCTGTTGTCCATGATCACATGCAGTCAGGTGATGGTTGTGTTGGAGTGTGGCTGACTTATACACTGCCAATCAGCTATTGTCAGCCGGTCAGTACCATTATACTGAGTCCCTTCCATTACCAATATCATCAAGTTTTCCCCTCCCTCAAGACTCAAGTTCACACATCATTATGGTCCCTGGTTCCTGCCTCCTCTGAGTTGGCTTTGTGCCACTCAAACTTACTCTGTGGTCAGACTTTATATCCATTGGGTCACCCCATCACCACCTTGTATTGAGTGACAGTGGGGTTGAAGACCCATTGAAGTGTTCTCCTTCCATCCCACCTGGCTTGCCTAACCAACCTGTCTAATCACCACCATCCTTGTCTGGTCTCCTCTTATCAAACATATGCTGTCTTCTAGGCCTTTTCAGGTACATAATTTATATTAGGTGCTCAGATTCTACTCACAGGGCATGTGGTCAGTGCTTGCGATTTTAATTACAATGTGTGCTCATTATAAAGATCTCCCACTTCTCCATTTTCTCTACTGCTGATGTTATCTGTCTTCAGGTGCCACCCAGATTGTACTCACATGTCCCCATCCCAAAGGGGTTTGATGCAACATTGAAATTTGTGTACCATCTACCAGGTGGCACAAGCCAAGTGGTTGGCAAGACTGAACACAATGTTGCTCAGAGCCAGTGAGCCTCTGAACAAACGGGTCAGAGTGGGTGCCAATGAGTTACAGGTGTGTGTTGTCAATACATCTCTCTTTGGCAGCACACAATGAACTTGGATTTCAGAGCATTGGGCAACTCATCTCTTGACAGCATTCAGATGTCAGTACTTTGGGCTTGTTCAATGAGGCGAGTGCATGATTGCTGCTAAATTTTACTGATTGCTCTAACCAATTTTCCCTTTCTTCTAGGGTATTTTCTCTCAATCTTCATGCTCAAATACCCAAGACACACTAGCATCCACTTCCACATTGACCATATCTGATCCCCCCACTTCAGCTCCTACACAGTCCATACCTGACCCACCTACTTCATTCTTCACACTATCTATATCCAACAATGCTGCACACCTTGTGCAGCCCCTTCCTCTATGCAATTGATGACTACCTGCCAGGTATTGAGACCTGCTTCCTGAGCCACCAATGCCAGCAATTGACCCACAGCCTGCTGCCTCATCTGGTTCCATCATTCCATGTGTTTTTCTTCATGTATTTGATTCCTTTTGCACTCAGTTCAATAAATTTGGCATCACACATGCATACCAACATTGCCCATCTCATGATCCCAGTTTATTCCTCTCCCATGATGAATTGGGTGATCCCTGCAACCACATCATCCATAACTCTGTGGGGGAAGAGCATAGTGATCATTCACCACCATGGCCTTGATCCAACTTGTCAATCTGGTGGCTCATTATGTGGAAGAATACCAGTAGTGCACAGAAATCTCATTTAGAAGTTACCTGCCTTGTCCATGAGGTTCTCCAAGTCCCCAACTTTGACCCTCAAGATTTGTTAGGCTTCAATGCTTCCAGGGAGACAACTTGGTTTGACACTGCAGAGAAAGAGCTTGCTCCTCTAGATCCTGTTGGAATCAACAAGTGGAAACACATGTCTGTTGACATATCAGTACCTACAAGGGAAAAAAAAAGGAAGGTAATGGCCAGATGTTCACTGTTGACAGTTTTCTCTACAGACCTATCCTTAATGTTGTGTGAGTAGTGTTCACAGAGGCTCCATTGAAGACTTTCCATCTGATCTCTTTCAAGTGGGTCTGGAAATCCCCCATCACTGGTCATGAGCAACATGTTTATGATGAACTATACATGTCTGATGCCTGGAATCAAGCCCATGATGAAATAATGAAGCAAAGAAGAGACAATGGCTGCAAGTTGGAAAGGGTGATCACAGGGCTTATGTTCTGGTCTGATTCAACTTGACTTGCTCAGATGGGTCATGTGTCCACATGGCCCATTTATCTTTTCTTTGGTAACCTCTCCAAATATGCACATGCTGACCCACAATCTGGGTGTTGTCATCTGATTGCATTCATCCTGAAGGTAAGTTGATTTCATTTTCTCACCCCACTCTGAAGATCTCATTACATTATTCAGCTGCCAGAGTCCATCAAGACATTCTTATCCTCGATTACTGACAAAAAAGACAATCATGACCTTCTGACACATTGCAAGTGCAAGTTTATTCATGCTGTCTGGAGGATATTACTGGACAATGATTTTGTCGAGGCTTATAAGAATGGCATCATGGTGAAATGCTTTGATGGGCTCACCAGGAGAGTATACCCTAGGATTTTCACATACTCTGCTGACTATCCAGAAAAGTAAGTCAAATAGTCCCCTTATTAACTGGGTACTGAAAAGCTTGAAGGGTCATTCTTGCAGCCATCAGAGACAAAGGAAATTGCCCTTGTCCTTGCTGCCTGATCCCAAAATCAAAGTTCCATTGCACAGATTTCATTTGAGACCTTGTCACCAGAATCTCTTGGGTTAGAACTTATTTACAAGACAAGATCAATCTTGCTCAACAGGCAATTTACATGTTTGGAAGGCCTTTAAAAGGGATGACAGTGGAATCTATACTCAAAGAGGAATCCCTTGTTCCAACTCTGGTAAGAATCCTCTTTCCTATCTGGCAATCACTGATCTTATAATGCCTCATAGAACTCTTTTTGCAAGCAATTATCATCCTTGGGATTTGAACTGTTCCCAATCTTAGTGGTAGATTTACTGCATGAGTTTGAGCTTGGTGTCCTCAAGTCTGTTCTGAGACACCTCCTCCAAATAATTCATGCTATTAATCCTTGTTGGATTGACATACTCAATGAACAGTGAGATCCACAACCGTGCTGCAATCCTCTTACTCATGGACATTCTGGTAGGTTCACAAAAATATTACCATTTAGTGTAAATGCAATCTGCTGTTTCCCCCCTGATGTGGCTGATATCAGCTAGTGACCTGCATGGTTTTTCAAGCAAGTGCTCCAGGTATTGCATTTTGGGTAATTCCTACATGGTGGCAGGTGCTCAACAGGTTCTACTGTAGTGTTCCATGCTTGTGTTCAAAGGGCTTTTCCCTCCACCTCATAACTCAACCATATAATACCTCCTTTTTTGTCTCTCCAAATGGCATGCGCTGTAACGATCACAATCGGTATTCATATTTATTTCTTAGACTTTATATTCGTCTTGTATTCATTCTCATACTTTGTCTTGTTATCTTATCTTATCAGTTAGATAGTAGATCTTATCTAATCTGGTAACTCCCATTATCACCTGGATATTCCCTTACCTTAGGTTATTTATTGTATCTCAGATCCGAGATCCAGAGATCACCTGATACTTAGATCCGATCTAGATTCCCCTCTACCCGAGGTTAATCCTAGATCTTAGATATCATTTCCTTCTTTAGTTTATTGCGTCACAACCCTTTACCTGAGATACATCAGACTCACATCCCTTTACCCAGGGCTCACTTGGTACTTTACCCTCGTACCTGGGTTACTATTCCTTATCCTTATTTAGGTTACCCTTAACCCATTTTCTTTCTTAGACATTGGTCTGTGCACAGAGTCCTATAGTATATAAGTAGATACTCTGTGTAAGGTACAGTAGACTTGGAATTGCCTCTTGCTCTCTTGCATTATGGCTTTAGTCCTCTAAGTCGTCGCCTGAGATATTAGGTCTGGCTTGTCCTTTCATGCGCTTGCCAAGCTTTGAATTCACACTGATGATTCCCTTACATTGCTTCAACAGTCCTTATGGGGTCTTGGAGATCAGCTGTGCCATTTTCAAGGAGAAACTTGTCCCACATTTCATACCCATGAACTATCCATGGAAGCTGCCCAGAGACAGAGGAAGGAAATGGCTGAGCTCCAAGCTGGCCATTGAAAGAAAGAATCACATTCAGCCTCACTCCTGAAGACGTTCAATCTCAACACCTACAAGTTTCATACCCTTGGCAACTATGACAGAATAATCTGGATGTTTGGCACAACTAATTCATTTACTACCCAGGTTGTAAGTTGTCTTGTTTATTTTCTACTTAAGACATAATACTGATGTGATCATTCTTATAGGGCAAGCTAGCACATCATCTAATTAAGAAGATATATAGTTTCTCAAACAAGAAAAATGTTGAAGAACAATTTGGAAGGCAGGAGCATTGTCACACTCTCCTGAGATGACAACAGGACATGGATGAATGGGCTGATGCGGGTCTCTGAGGGATTGATGCATCACTGATGTTACATTACTCCATGACTAACCAGGCATGAAAAGACAACATCTTCAGTCTCTCATCATTTCTTGCTGATGATGTTCATGACCCTGCTATTAAGGTGAGTGGTTGCTGTATTCTGCCTGCACATACTTATAAGCCTCCCAGCCAGATTTCTTATCAAGCCTGAAGGACCACATGTTATCAAGACTACCCAAACTTGACTACAATGGTGGTGAGAGGACATTCCCTCCAGAATAGTGCAATGAGTTACATCTCCTCAATACCAACCACATTGTGGAATCCAAAACACTGTGCATCAACTACACCGGCTATGATATTTGGAGGGGCCATGATTCCCTACAATCCAACTGCCATTCTTTCCTGATGACACTGTTGAGGGAAGATGATTCCAAGCATCATCCATTTTTGTACTATCAGCTGATCAAAGCATTCAGTATCCAGGTCCATTTCTGTTCTGATGGTGTTAGTCATCCATAGGAAACATTGGAGATCCTTTTGGTCCACTGGCTAGGGATTAATCCAGGCCATAGGTGGGGGTTTAAGCAGGGTGCCCTTCCAAAGGTTGGATTTGTACCTGATATGGGAGATAGCCCCTCATTTGGGTTTTTAGATCCTGCTCTGGCAATCCATGGGTACCACCTCATTCCAGCATTCATGGATGGGTATACCAATTGACTGTTATGAAAGGGCACATTGGTTGCAAGATTGCCTGGTGAAACTGATAATTGGACAACATATTATGTAAACATGTGCATGTAATTTTATTCATCATGTCAACCAAGTATATACTTATAAAATTAGTATTGTTAACTGAGATATGTTTGCACACTATGCAGGAATTGGGGTAGGTCATGATGCTGTGCATGCAAGACATGACCATGGACTGATGAATGAGAACATACCTGCTGACAACAATGAAGAAGACATTGACAAGATGGAGGAGGTGCAAGTGGGTGCGAGTGGAGTTTTGCAAAACATTAGTGACAAGGAGGAGCAAGATGAGGAGAATGAGGAGGATGAGGGCATTGATAGCAGTGGGAGTGATTTCTCTGATGACTGTGACATTGATACTTGTTTCTAGCATGTCCTACCATGCAATTATTTTACTTATTCCATGTCAGAATTATAGTGGCTCAGACATTGAAATTATGACCAAAAAATACTAATTGGTATTCATTGCTCATGTGAACATGCAATCAAAGACAGCAACCTGGCAGTCATGTTCCATAGTGTGGATTGGATCGAGAATAAATGTTTAAACATTGTTTCTAAGGGCACTACACTTTCTTGGTGGACAGATCTGGCTACAAAAGAATTTCTGCACTGCTATATGAAATATGGTACCACTGGCAACTCCCAAACACACAGTCTCAGGTAGTGTGAAAAATCCACAGTCCTGCACTGACCTAGGTCCTCACCTTGCATTCTTGAAGTGAGGGGCTGACTAAATTCATTTGTGGTTATTTGAATCTCACTCTGATTGACCACTGCTACCATTCCAGGAAACAAAGCTTGCGGTAAGTGAACTGACATAAATCTTCGTTTGTTGTTTGTTTCACCCTCCTACATTCCGCCCCCTCATCTCTCACGCCTCATGCCTACTCCTTCAAGACTTTAGTCAAACCTGCTTCTTGCCCTTGCTAACCCTCATCACTGCTCCTTGTCAAGACCAACAAGGATTCATCCCATATCTAGGGCCCTTCTGAGTTGGCTTTGTGCTGCTCAACCCCTTCTCTTGCAATCAGACTTTATGTCATGCAGAGCTCTTGTGGTCAGACTTTGTGTCACGCAGAGAACACTTTTGGACTTGAGCCACCCCAACACCACCCCATATTGCATGTCAGTGGGGTTGAAAACTTGTCGACTTATTGGTGTCACATCACACCTCAAAGGAGTCTCTCCAGTTTTTGAAGAAGTATATACACCTGTTCATATAACATAATGGTACTAATCACAGTCCTATAGTAAGCTGCAATAGTTGTATTGATCATGGCCACCACTGTGTCCAGATACACCCCTCAGACCCAGGCTGACGATAGTGAGTCTTGTCAGGCTATCTTTGCAGTACTAAGCTCACTTGGCACACAAGCTGCTTTCACCTGCCTCAATGCTAAGTCTATCACTTGCAACAGTATTGGCCCAATCATTTATACCTCTCCAAACATGTCTTTCATCCCTGAACCCCATGATGGTAATGAAGAATTGCATGCTCATGCAGATGGGCAATTTGGGCCCATCAATTGTTTCCAGTGGCCTTAACTTTATTGCAAGGAATACAAATACACCATCTGCATACATCAAAGTGATTGTTACCCTTTCCCTGACCTGCTTTCCTGGGTATGGTATCACTCTTCCCTCAAAGATTTTGAGGCCCTCCCCCACACTGCCTTCCTTGTTGGCCAATTGAAGCAGGACAAAGCAGTGGGTGTTGCCTTGTTGCACCAGATCGCCATCATATGGTACAACAACTGGAAAAAAACACACAGGGACAAGAAGGACTTTATCAGTTGGATTTTCAAGGCTATGGACCACAATCTCATGGTCCTTCTCAATCACCCTCTCACCTTCCACAATGTTGTTGTATTTGTGGCTCAAGTCCAACACTATTTCTTGGACATCATGGCATTTCTCAATTACGTCCTCTATGTCCTCCCCATCTCCCACCCTCCTCCTGCCCCTCTTCCCATCTGCTCTGATTGGATGGGCTGTTTTACCACAGACACCAGAGATTGCAACAAGCTGTTCCATGCAGGTGTGCCAGTGTAGTTAATCCAGCATGAAGTCACCATCACTCCCTGGACTATAATTGAGAAAACTGTGAGGTATACATTTCCTGACAGCATCATCCACTGCATATACTCCAAAGGCAGGAAATCCACCTACCCTTTCAACTTCCTTTGTCATGGTCCTGGCAGTTTCTCTCATCATGCCCACACCTGGTGCCACTACACAGCTATAATTGAGTCCAGCATCTCTGTCTCTCAACCCTCATTTTCCCAGACCAATGCTTCTAGTCATATAGGCAGTGCCCCCACTCAAGCGCAAACAAGAAGAGCTGCACAAAAGGAGCATGCTCATCCCAACTCTCACAAGCCAAGTAAGTGATCTGTGATGCATCATATGCAGGTGATAACTGATGCACCGTGGAGGTAGTAATACCAGAGGCTGCAACAAATGGGAAAAGTTACATGTGCCTGACATGCCTGAGCCTTTCACAGCTTGGTAGAATGCCATGAAGCATGTGGACAAAGACCTGTCCAGGGTAAAGCAGGGCATTGTGGACCAGGGTTATCGCATCCCAGAACTGGCCTTGCTCATCTTGGGACAGATTCCCAAGCACTGTCAACTATTTATCACAAACTGGTTGGCAATTTGCCCACTCTGGATCAGTTGCCTTGACCATGACCCTCCTGCTTGATTTCCTGTCCCCCAGTTGTGGGGGGAGGTTCTCCATAAAGTGCCATCCAAGGATGAACTCGTTGCTGTACCCAAAAGCAGTATGGGTAACAAAACTGCCAAGGGTCACAAGATGGCCATGCTGGAGATCTTCAGTGATGTTACAGTGGCCATGGTACAGGGCTCCATTTTTGCACCCATGGACACTGTGGAATGGTGCAGCAAAAATATTTCAATTGCATCCCTTGCCAATCCTCCTCCTCACCTCACCAGAGCGATCTTGTGTGAAATCTATGAGATTGGCTGGTGCTACAAGCTCTGTGCCATCAACCAAGCCCTCAACCCTCATTTGTGGGCAGAACATCACACTGAATGTCGCAACTTCATGCATGCTATCTTCCCTGGCAGTTTGGGTCTGGTATTGTGGTCTGAGCCTTTGCCATTCAAGCATGGTGATCTCGGGCTGATGGACTCCTTTGCTGACAACATCCATGTCCTGCACAGTTTCTGTTTACTTCTCTCCACCTGGCCTGGCAGCCACCCATCATTTTCATGTATTTCTTCTTTTGATGAACAATTTAAACAAGCATAGGCCTTTGAGATCATGAGTCAGGCTTGCCAATTCTACATACAGACTTTCTTTGATCATTTCAGCCATCCCCCTCTACTCTCCCATCACTTTCCCCTTGAGTACCATGAATAGTATCTTCCCTTATTGGCTGCCATCCCCACTCCCCCCCTTCTGACCATTGTATTTATTTTTGCTTGATGAATCAAATAATGTCTTTCATGTGTGGATTTCAGGGCCAATCTAACCTAAGCTTTTACTTCATAGCACAATGTAGCAGTAAGTCTTCATTCAGATAAACAAGGTCATGCGGCATACCTCTCTTTCTTCGTGTCTCTCACCATCCCTCATCCTCAACATCCTCCAGCTCCAGCTGCTCACACTCACCACACCTCTCCCTCCTTCATTCTCATTCTAATGCCTTGCAGCTTCACTCCCCTGGGGTCCCGAGCATGTGAGCCCTGTCACATACCTGCAAGGTGTTCCCACCTGCCCCACAGCTCACATGCCCAACAGGTCACATTCCCATTCCAGACCAGAAAGCACTACATACTTCTGTCATTCTTTCCCTCTTTCTTGTACCAACTTTCATTCATGTATTGTAACTATGTCACAATACTAGTAGCATATCTCCTCTCTCTGCATTGACCACAGCGACATCTCTAACTCTTCACTTACAGATCAAGCTTGATTCTTCGAGTGGTGTGACCTCAACACCTCAGAAGGGCTTCTAATAACCCACCATATTGTCTAATATTATCAAGATTAAGGTCAGTAAACAAGTATTGTATCAAAGCCTCACCATATTATATGCTTTGTGTCTAGGCAAATGCATGGGTATACCCCAGGGTATCAGTGGTCTGACCCACACCCATATCCATGATGGGTATGTACCCATGGCTATGGGTATGGGTATCTGCCATGGGTCATGCACATCAGACCCAGGACCAGACCCATGATGGGTAATACCCATGGGTATGGCATAGACTCAGATCTGTCAGACTGTATGAAACAAATGTGTAGCCTAAGGTATAATGATAGTGTCCCAACCATTATCTAAAGCAACATTGTCACCCTCCACATCCTTAAGGGCAGCCACAGCAAATACATCTTCTGTCTTAATAAGGTTGAGAATGCTCCAAGCTCCTAAGCATAGCAGTGTGCAGGTAGTCTGAGCCAAAAGCTATAAATGTGTGTGCATGACAATGAGGTGACCACAGCTAAAAAGCCATTCCATGTCAATAGATGTAGCTGAAAGCATTAAAAGTGAGCAGGGATTGCAACAACAGTAGGTGCAACACTTACCAGGGATAGTTAGATAGTCCAATGCCATGCATAACAGGCATGGGTAGATAGCACACCGCTTGTACCACCATGCCAAAGGGTTAGTGACATGCTCTATGTCAGTGTGGAGGTAGCAGTTAAGCTCATCACCTAGTTCAGATGAATTGGGCAGGGCCAAGGCTGCCATGGCATCAAATATATTATCCTGCCAATGTGTGCATTAACAGCACACCAACGGTGATATTGGTAATGATCATGATTGCGCACCTTTGCCACCTTGGCAGCAGTGTCCCCATTTAAGTTGT
>JBBPRD010000801.1:0-10118 GCA_038092855.1 Boletus piedmontensis | reverse complement strand
TATTAGAATTGGTTAGCAGCAACTGCTGTGCTGGCTCAAGCAGGCTGCAGCCCTGCCCAACCATCCAGTTGTTGTAATATGTCTCTGAGTCAGGTTCCAGAGGGGAATGCACTGAGATGAATGAATTTTTCTCTAGGTAAATTCTGTATTCTATTTATATGATTGGAAAAATGATGGCTCTGGCAGGTTACCAGCATTTGTTATCTCATGGTATTCAGATGCAGTGCTTGTATATTCTCTTGCCCTTGACCTGCAATGAAGAAGACCCCACAATAGGTATGGCTTCGATTGAAAGGACTAGCCAGCTGGAGTGACTTTATTTTTGAACAGGAGACCATCATTTGCATTGTGTATCCATGTCAGAACTCAACAAGCAGATCACTCTCCACCACAATGAATTATGACTCTATCCCCAAGGACATCCCAAATTGCTACACAATCTTTCTATTTCACTTTATGACTGGTCCCTACAGAGAGAAGGGTTGGCATGTCTTGAGGAGGCACTTGCTCTCAGACAGAGTGCATTGGAACTTTTGTCTGGAGGGCTATCCCAATCAGGCCTTTTTAGTGGGCATCATCATGAACTGCCTCTATGTCCACTTCATATAGCTTGGAAGGCTTTTCGACCTTGACAAGACACTTGCCCTTCAACACAGCACATTAGAATTTTGCCTGCAGGGGCATTCTCTTTGAGCCCATTCACTGGGCAACATCATGAACTACCTTCATGTCCATTTCAACCAGCTTGGAAGGATATCTGACCTGGACAAGGTACTTGTTCTCAAATGCAGCACATTGCAACTTTGCCCCTGGGGGCATCCTGATTGATCTCTTTCAACTGGGCAGGATCACAAATTACCTCTCTATCTGTTTTGACCAGCTCAGAAGGATGCCTGACCTGGATAAGGCAGTTGCCTTTGAATGCAATGCATTGGAACTTCACAAGCAAGCCATGAGGAATCTGTTACCTTTTGCAAGGATGAAACAGATGCCTATTCTATAATACTGTCATCATCACCCTTTGCAGCATGGATTGCATTATTCTTCCTCTTCACATTTTCTCACCTCAAATATTCCTGAATGTCCTCTGGTATGGTTGGTATACCATTGTACATGCTTGGCACAGGCTCACCAAATCCCTCAAATATCTGAAAAATTGATACACAGTTGGTCCACTAAAGTAAATCTTCAGATTCTGCAAGATATACCAGTACTATGCCTATCCATACCCCCCTTGATGAGTTCCCCATCTTGTGCATCCAACCACTCATCATGTGGCCCTTTTGCTCTTACTTTGGCGCTTGTACTCACTATGCACACTTTGAGAATCCGCATACTCTGCATCTCTGCATTCATGGGCAAATTCCGGGACATTTCCCACCATTTGGGTAGGATGCTGTTTATGAGGAGGGACATTGCCCAGAGCTTCTCATCTACACCCAATACAACAGTAGTGGTGCCTTGGAGGACAGCCGAGTGATAGTTGTTGTTGGCGACCCTAATTAAATAATGACTAGGTCATTACCACCGATACTGACTTAGAGACAAGAATGAGTGAGGGAATCCTGACAGGAACTTGACTGAAGTTCTTGCAGTGTATATTCACTACTATATATACTATGACAGGATGCACACAGACCAACAGGCCATGAGAGAGTAATTACAAATGTGGATATAGTAAAAATGGTAATTAAATAAACATGTAAACAGCATGGCTTCTAAGAAAATCAGAAATAGAAGAGAAGTGTGCAGAGATGAACATGGGAATAAGAACCCTCAGGGTCTTCAGGGTTGATGGAGATTAAATACACATGTCCAGAGATTGCACAGCAGATCCCAGGGAAGCCATTCTGTAGAGAAGGGCACACAGCAGCTGCATTACTCTAAGTCAGAATGTCACATGATCTTACCTTGTGATCCATTGACTTAGGGATTAATCACATGACAAGTCACGTGATCGTGAGAAAAGGAAAAATAAAGAAAAGAAAAATAGATATTGTAACATTACCCCCCTTCTATGGGTCAACTTCCAGGCGACTCCAACAAGGATCTGAAGGAGAAGTAAGGTTTTCATATGGTTTAAATAAAGAATCAAAGGCCAATTGCGCCATTCATAACTTTCTAGGTGCATTCAGGTGTGAAGCATAAAAGTCTGTGATGGCTTCTTCAGCTGATTTCAAATGTCCTGTGGGTTCCCAGGTATGATCTTCATCTGAGTAACCCTTCCAGTGGATTAAATATTCAATATTACCCCATTTCAAATGGGAGTCGACAATATGGTTGATTTTGTATTCCTCATCGCCTTCCTCCATTACTACCACAGGTCCCAGTTTGTCTGCCCATTGGCCTGGCAACCTTTCCTTATATGGTTTGACCCTGGAAACATTGATAATAGGGTGAATAGTCATAGAACGTGGGAGTTTAAGCTCGACCACGTTCATTCCAATAAGTTTAGTGATTTCATATGGACCCAGCCATCGTTCTGTGAGTTTTGCTGATTACTGTGTCTGATGTAAGTTTAAGTGTGCAGTTGACAACCAGATCTTTTATCCAACAGAATAAGTTATGTTAGAGTGGTGTTTATTCACCTGAGCTTTCATCTGTTTTTGGGATTTTTCTAAGTTTTCTCATTTCTCCTTTAAGACCTGCTTGAAATTCTTGTCAAATGACATGGCTGCCAGAGCTTTAGCGGTTGTGGGTTCAATTCCCATGCATGGAGCATATGACCGTGTGAGGGTGAATGGGGACTTGCCCATTGCTGAGTGCATTCAGTTGTTATAATTAAACTGGGCGAGGCTTGACCATTTGCTCCAGTGGGTCTGTTTCTCTGTGCAGAAGAGACATAAATATTGTTGAAGATCATGGTTGACCCTTTCTGTCTGACCATCTGTTTGAGAGTGGAAAGCAGTCAACATGCATAGTTTGATCTTTAACATTTTCCCCAGATCTTTCATAACTTGTGCAGTGAACTGGGGGCTGCAGTCAGATAAAATGGAGTTTGGAAGGCCATGATGCTTCCATATGTGATCCTGGTAAAGTTTGGCTATTCTGAGGGATGTAATAGTTTTAGTTGTGGGAATAAATACAACTTCTTTAGAGAATCGATCAATGACCACTAGGATCATGTTGAACTCATTGGAATTTGGCAGGTCCATGATGAAATATGCAGAAACGTCCTGCCATGGTCCTTCCGGGATGGGGTTTGGTTTTAATAGGCTGCTAGGCTGTGTGTTAGATGGCTTCATCTGAGCACAATGTTCACATCAGAAACAATAATCTTTAACTTGGGCACAAAGACTGTCCCAATAATAGTATCGTGAGACCAGCTCTGTCATCTTGTCTGCTCCGCCATGTCCTGCTAGGGTGGAGTCATGATAGAGTGAAATAATAATATCCTGACGGAGATTCACCTTCTCAGGCACGTAAATTTTCTCTTTTATGATTATGAGGCCAGTTTTGTCCACTATGTACCTTGTCAAGTCGCCTTCTAGGCTGCTGTGTATTTGGGTGTTCCTGACATGTGCAAGGATCTTTCCTTCTTTCCTTTGATGGTAGTAACTTCCATGCGTTGCACATGTTCCAGGGGAACAAAAATGATGTCTTTGTTGTCATTCTCAATGCCAATGGCGTGATCTTCTCTTCGGCTGAGCATGTCAGCTTTTCCCATGGAAGTCCCTGGTTTCTGTATTAGGAGATAGTCAAATCTAGATAAATATTGTGCCCATTGCACCTGATGTCTGTTCAGGTTTTGGGACTTTATAAAATATTGGAGGTTTGTGTGATCGGTCCAGACCTCAAACTGGAATTTGGCACCCTCAAGGTAGTAGTGCCATTGTTCTAAGGCAGTAATAATGGCCAGCATTTCCTTATCAGCAATGGGATAATTATGTTGTTCTGGTGACATGCTATGGGAAAAGAAGGCCACCAGATGCCATTTTCCTTCTTTTTTGATAGATAGAATGGTACCCGTTGCGTAATCCAAAGCATTGCATTCTACCCTGCATTTGCAATCATTGTCAGGGTAGGCAAGAATGGGGGCTGTTGTAAAACTTTTCTTAAGCATATCAAATGCGTGTTGTTCCTTTTGCATCCAGCACCACGGATAATCTTTCTTCATCAAGTCATTAAGTGGTCTAGCCACTTGTATATAATCCTTGATGAAGTGGCAATAGAAGTTGGCCAGCCCTTGGAAGCTTTGCACTCCTTTGATGTTAGTGGGCATGGGCCATTCTGTAATAGCTTTAACCTTAGAGGGATCGATCTTAATACTCTCCAAGGTAATGATCATTCTGAGGAAGTCAACTTCCTTGACTGAAAAGTTACATTTCTCAGGTTTGATAAATAGATCGTTTTCTTTGAGCCTGCGAAGTACTTCCATGACAATTGTGTTGTGTTCCTTTTGATTGTCTGTTTTAGTAAATATGAGAATGTCATCTATACAGTACTACAACTACCACTTGCATGTTGGCAAAGATGTCATTCATCATGTTTTGGAATGTGGCAGGAGAGTTGCACAATCCAAAGAACATTATGAGGGGTTTGAAGGATCCTCAGTGACAAATGAAGGCTGCTTTCCATTTGTCGCCTTCTTTCATTCTTATGTTATTGTATCCCCTTCGTAAGTCCATTTTCATAAATAACTTAGCTCCCTTGAGTCAGTCCACAAGCTGGGAGATAAGAGAGAGCAGGTAATTGTTTTTGACAGTCCACTTGTTTAGATATTGGTAATCCTGTACCATACGCTTCTTTCCATCCTTTTTGGGGACAAAGAACACAGGCAACGTCTGGGGGGATTTAGAAGATCAGATATATCCCTTCTGTAATTGTTCATTGATGAAGGCATCTACCTCAAGGCATTCAGTTTCTGAAAGGGGGTAGATCTTTTCTTTGTGGGGTTTAAATCCTTCTTTTGTGTTGATCCTGTGGCCCCAAGGTTTTCATTCCAGCATGCGCTCCGAAACTTGTTTACTAAATACCTTTAAATATTTATGGTACTGAGGAGGAACCATTTCTTCCATTGTTTTCTCTTTTGGTTTAGGAGGTTCTACCTCCTATTTCTTAATGTGTGCATAAATGAATGGCATGTCATTAAGTTCCTTTTCTTCTAGCGTGCGAAGGAACACAGGGTGGTTGGATAATAAATAACAGGTGTGGGGGCAACATGTGAGTTTGACAGTGCCTGTTTGCCAATCAATTTCAGGGTTATGCTTCGAGAGCCACATATAGCCCAAAATGAGGGGGTTTTTGCTGAGATTGGTAACTTTGGCTGTGATCTTTTCCCTATGGCAATTGTAGTCAATGATTAACTCTGTGGTATGCATAATGTTCCTAGCAGAGTTTTTGGTTCTGTCCATGTTGAACACAGGTATGGATGTTGCCAATTTGATTAAGGGAATCCTTTTTTCTTGTGCCCATGCTTGGTCTAAGAAGATGCCGTTGGCTCCCAAGTTGAGAAGGGCTTTTGCTTCATTCATGGAATACTTGGAGGTTGAAGTGGAGACCTTGATATCCAAGTTGATCTCTTGGCGTGGTCGTAGAGATTGGATCATGATTTGTTCCAGGGTTTCATAAATAGAGGATAAGGTAATATTTTTTTCTTTTTTATAATCAGAATTAAGCACAGGTATATGCCTGCCAAGCTGAGAGTTCTCAGGCCCCGATTCATTTTCTATATATAAAGTAGATGACATGGGAGAAAAAGTCCTATCCTGGGTGTTGAAGAACTTGTGTTCCTTTTCACCATATTTGACACTAAGTACATTAAAGAAATTGTTTGTATTAAGGTCTGTGGCCACATGGTTACCCAGATTGATCACACGGCTTTGCCTTTTCCCTTGCACTCTGAATCAAGTACATCTGCAAAATAGGCCTTCATGGCCTTGAAGTTGTCCCCATACATTTGCCGCACAGTGTGTCCTTTTCTTACCAAATCTGATTCAGGTTGATCCACGTTTGCCATGTTTCTTTCATCGTGGTCAGATTCCGAATCATTTTCTTCTTCACCAGTTCGAGTCTGGTGGACTTGCAGCACTGACTGCAATTTTGGGAATGCCCTCCCCCAAGGAAATGGCACACCTTACACTCCTTCTTTGGCTTGGGACAATCTTTGGTGAAGTGAGAACCCCCATAGTTGAAGCACTTCCCTTTACATACTTCTCTGATGTCCATGGGATTGCCTTGACCACTGTATGTTCTTGCAGCTCATTCTCAGGAAGAGCTAGCTTGTCCTTGGTTACACGCATTGTTATTTCAGATGTGCCCCTGGTTGCTGCCCCTTAAGGCAAAGGCCTCAATGAGGTTTCCTTGTTCCCAGATCATCTTTACATAGTCTGTCATAGTAGTCTGTCTTCGATTATTGAAGAAGATTTGTTCCATGATGTCGTGGCAGACATTCTTTTCTGTTATGCTTGCCTTGGGTAAGGACAAGCGTAGACTCAAATGATCTAGGACTAGGCAAAGGATACCCGTGAGTAGGGTCAAGGGTTCAAGGGGGGACTTGACAAGGACAAGGTTTACCTGTATATAGGGTCAAGGGTTCAAGGTAAGACTTAACAAAGATTATGGCCAGAAGAAAAGAGGCCTGCAGTAGTTCAAGGGCAGCATTCACTCAAGAGTAAAATGGAGACTCGCAGAGAGGTAAACAGTAATGGGGTTAGATTAAGTAGATCTAATGTGAGGAACACGGTAGCCTACTGGCAGTCTTATATATGTATCGGAAGATGAAGATGACTAAGCTATGGAATGTAAGAGAATCAGAGAGAAAGCTTAGTCACCATAGGGGTGTGGAACACAAGAGAAGGTTAGAGAATAATGAAGACAAATGTAAGGAAAATAAATGGGTGGCAGGAGTGTTCGATCACACAGCCTTGTAAAGATAAAGGGTTTTCATAGGTCAAGATGAGGTATAGTCATGAGAAAAGGTAAATGTAAGGAAAAAGAAGAAGTTGTAACATTTTCTAGGAGATAACAGCTAAAGGTGTTGCCAACTGCTGCTTTCTCATATAGAGCTAACCATTCCGTGAGGAAGGTTTCAATTCGGCAATTTCCTTGCTCAAAGCGTTGAAGCTCCTGCCGGGCCATGTCTTTACCATTACCAGTCCAGAATCTATCAGTTAACATTTTTTCAATTGTGGCCATTTCCAGCCAAGTGTGTCATGATCCCTTCATTAAGGTTCATAATTTGATGCATGCCCACATGGCAGCGCCATTCTTATCTTGTCCATCCTTGACACCAAGATGGGTGAGGATGGTGATGGCCTTTTCCTTGTTGGAGGGGAATTCTTCTTCATTGACAACTAGGTAGAGGGATATCTTGGTCCACCAATCTTCAAATTTGTTGTATGACCCGTCATATATTCCTGGGTCAGGGATTACTTTCACCTTTTTTGTCACTGTTGTTGACAAGGGGGCGGTAATGGGTCCTTCTGCTCGTTCCCTGAGCATTCGGAGCTCTCCTTGGAGAGATACAATGAGGGTTTCTAGCTGGTCGAGGCAGTCGTCCTCCATTGTGATTGATTATGGTTTTAGGGGTGCAGGAAGGGCAATGTAGGAGGTGAGAGGGACATAGGCAGCAAGAGTAGTGTGGAGAGGGAATAGTTTTTGCTAGGTCCATTGACCAGTTATGTAGAAAGTTGTTGTAGGGGCTACCGTCTACCCAAGGTTGAATTTCCAAATTGATGAATGTAAGAAGGGTTTCAGCTACTTCTGCCAGTCCAGCTCACATAAAGCCTGAAAGAAAAACTTGGCTCAGGAGGACAAACTCATTCCACTGAGCAGAACATATAAGGCAATAGCCCACTTGTCACATATAAGACCATTTGAGCATGCCTTCACAGCAGGAAGAGAAGGTTATTGCTCTATATGTGATGTCACAGGTAATCACATGAACCTGCTTTGTGTAGCATCGATGAGGGTATGGACAGTTAGACACTCAACCAACAACAGGGGCTAGTGCACTATGCCCAATAGCAACTTTATCCTTGTTAATGGTGGATGACCATATAGATGAATATTTGCTTGGTATTCTACCGACCCAGTTCTGTCCTGAGGGGGACTAGTGTAGGAGATGTGGAACATGGAAAGGTGATGAAGAGTGGTAACAAGGTAGCGAGAATAGTCAAGTTCTAATGTTGGCGACCCTAATCAAATAATGACTAGGTCGTTACCACCAATACTGACTTAGAGACAAGAATGAGTGGGGAAATCCTGACAAGAACTTGACTGAAGTTCTTGCAGTGTATATTCACTACTATATATACTATGACAGGATGCGCATGGACCAACAGGCCATGAGAGAGTAATTACAAATGTGAATATAGTAAAGATGGTAATTAAATAAACGTGTAAGCACTGCAGCTTCTAAGAAGATCAGAAATGGAAGAGAAGTGCGTGGAGATGAGCATGGGAATAAGAACCCTCAGAGTCTTCAGGGTCAACGGAGATTAAATACATGTGTCTGGAGATCACACAGCAGATCCTAGGGGAGCCATTCTGTAGAGAAGGGCACACAGCAGCTGCATTACTCTAAGTCAGAATGTCACATGATCTTATCTCATGATCCGTTGACTTAGGGGTTAATCACATGACAAGTCATGTGATCATGAGAAAAGAAAAAATAAAGAAAAGAAAAATAGATATCATAACAGTTGTAACTGTGCAAGAACAGGCTTAGGGCAAGCACAAGGCCATCAACATGGGTTGCTGCAATGCATATGGGTAGTCCATCTGATTTGCCTGCATCTGAGACAGAAGCAGTGTGCGAGATCTTCATAAGATGGCTGGACATATGGCCTAGAGCAAATTCAAGATGATCAACACATATAGATTATTCCAATAGAGGGATGTGTGCAGCATTCTCACTGTGCAGATAGCATACCAGTGCATTGTCATTGCCTTTGGGATAGACACTGATCTTGCCGATCATGGGTAATATGATTGGGATGCGCTCATTGAGATCATCATAGGTGCCAGTGGGTGAGGATGGAAGAAAGGAGACATATACAACAGATGCAGCATTGACAATGCCATGAACAGTCTCATAGTCGTATGTCACTGTCATCAAAGAGTATATTTCAGTTAGCACAGGTTGGCTACACCCTGGAACATATTTGAGCAATTAGAAGGAATCTGAAGATCTCATCTCATTTGTTCAATCTGTTCATAGTGTTTCTCCATTCTTTGGGATAGCTATCCATGATTGAACACTAATAGGTAATAACCTGGGACTTGATCAAGTGCCTGTGAACTTTATATATCATGGAGACCCGAATGGAGTGAGTCATACCACACTTGAGCACTAGCAGAAGTGACATCAGCACTTGACAACTTTGCCAATCAGCACATCCATCAGTGGCCAGAAACACTGAATTATTGTCTTTTTCAGCTAAGTTGGCTGCATGGGAAATTTCACCTCAAATCCACAGGCAAACTTTGCTCAACCACTACACACCAACTACTGCACAAAATTCAAAAAAAAAAAGAGTATTGTACTTTGACAATCATGTAGAATATGTTCTGTGAGGTCCAGATATGAAAATATAGAATTTTGAAATCCCAGAATTTTACACCACCAGAATTCCAAGTGGGGGATCATTTTTTGATCAGTGTGATAGGAAATCAATGTGTATTGGTGTGGAAACTATCAACATATACTATAATCATGAAGTCGAAGTGCCTCTGATCACCTCTGATGCCAGTTTTCACAAATCTTGCTTTACATACTGCATAAGGAGAGCTGTACCACAGGGAATACCAAGCATTTCTTGGAGCTCATTTCGTGATATAAAATCCCCCGACAACTGTGAGAGGCAAAGGAATCCATCTTGTTCAAAAATGGGGACAAACCAAGTAAAACCAATGTTATCTTTGCCTTGCTCCTTGTGATCATCCAGTGACTTGAGCCAAGCAGCGATGGTGGGTATTTTGGCAAATGGTATGTTGTCAATTGATAATAGAGCACTGTCAGTATAAGTTATTGCAGTAGAGAAAGTGGGAGATGTGGAGTGGGTAGAATCAGCCCCACCAGATGACAAATAAACCACCATGGGTGATGCTGGCATGTTGGTATTGCCAGGCTGAGCAACAGGCAGATGTATATATCTGTTTCCTCCTTGAGTCCC
>JBBPRD010000800.1:0-10124 GCA_038092855.1 Boletus piedmontensis | reverse complement strand
CACACCCATCGGCGATCCGAGTCCCGCGACGTTGGCCTGCGGCGAGCCCGTACAGATGACACTGTCCCACACGGCGCTCGCCACGTTAATGAGGTTCCAAGCTCGCGCTCATTGTCGGACGTACGCGGGGACGATGACACTCCCACCCATCCTGCGTCAGATGCACAACGTACGTCTTTGAGCCATCCTATTCAACATCCATCCTCATGTCAACGTCGACTCGTGTGTGTGCGCCTTTACTTCTTTCATTACCCTTCCCGCTTCGATATCCAGGGCCAGGATCAAGGAAAAGAACACCACTGCCTCTACAGGATGAAGTATTCCGCCCAGGTACAAGGTCGGCTCCTGCCCAACGCGGCGGTGGTTATCCCCTGGGACTTCCCCCAGCTTCAGTATCTGTACCTGAAAATCGGCATACGTGTCGGATAGTTCCTGATGACACACCACGTGACTCGGCTCGACGAAGCCCTTCACCTCAGCCCGATCCTCCCCCCGCTGAGCGCGGTGATCGTGATCGCAGGCGTTCTCGGTGGTCCAAACCGCATGCCAACGGACCCTCGCAAATGGATTCATATGTTACGCATGACTCCTCAAGAGGTCGTGCCCGTGATGTTGTAATGGATGTTGATGACGTCCCTCTGCCTAGGTCATCTGATGCACCGACAAAACAGATTCCTCCAAGACGACCAGCTCTGCAAGATGAGGTCCCAAGGTATCCGAGGGCAATGCTTAACTCAGACAATGATGGTTTATCAAGAGGTATGTTTGTTGCTCCTCCCTACTCGTTTTGTGGCTGACAATCATTGCTTCCATGTAAAATAGGTATCCGTGAAACTCGGGACGGGATCGATTCGAGACATCGTTCCGCGGGTGATGACCCTTCCCGTTTCGGCCCTTCGAGGGATTGGGCGGGGATGGAACATCACTCCGCGGATCAAAGTACTTCTCAAGTAAGTCTCTGCACTTCACCATGGAGTGGAGAATACTTGACTAAACTGCCGCTTCTACCCGCAGAAGGAGCCAATTCGTGTTGCGGAGACAAGACCCCCTCCTTCGGGATCCAACATCAAGCTATCTGGGACAAATAACATACCCATTGGTGCCAGGAACAAGTTTGCGAACAATGTTCCATCCCCAATGTCATTTGGCAGTACTCGTCGTGCACCTGCTGTCACATCTGGCAGTAATGATGACCCTGGTGCCCCAAGGCGGGATCGCGTTAACAAAGACCATGAACGGCTGGTAAGGCTTTCGACTATATCCAATATGGTGATCTCATTCAATACCTCAGCTACACCTTGATGGTACCACTGGTGACCGAGGTGGACCGATAGAGCCGGGCAGGCGTGGAGATGCCCGCCGAACTCCTGTAAGCCCCTATTTCGCTCTGATCACTGCTTGATTGACATGCCACTTTAAATAGCCGAATAACTCACATGTTTTACCTGCGGTTGAACCCGCTGCGCCACCAACTCGTCCTTCGCGGGCTGCCTTGGGAATTGTAAGCCTCCCTTTGTAGAGCACTTACTCGACAGTTCATTTGACTCTGGATTTTTTCAAAGTCTCGATTCGGGCCACCTATTGTCAAGGAAAACACTGAGCCTGCTCGACCGCAAATGAATGTTTCCTCAGAAAGCCTCCCCCCCTCACAGGTTCCAGAGGGTTCGACGCACGCCACACCACCTCCACCTTCTCGAGAGTCTTCGATGGCATCATTCAAAGATGTAGTAGCACCATCTGGCCGTCTCCCTCATTTACCTCCCCGGCCTGCAAGTTTACCTCATGGATCTCGATACCAATCGGGAGACCCCAATAAGCCACACCACCACCCCAATCCGCGAAGCCCGGTCGCCCACGACTCTCGGGGTAATGAACTGGACGCTCAAGTGCCTGCACGTCCCGGACCGTCCTCCCCTGCACCTCGGAAACGTATAGTGGATACTTATCCTCCCGAGTTCCCACCTGCTCCTCGGGACAGTCGGGATTCTCGGACAAACTTCCGTGACTCCGAGGCTGATCATCATGTTGTTCGACCTCCGGTTCCACCAGCTGTCCGAGAAGAGGATCGTGCACCTCCGCCTATGCACCCCGAGCGCGCGCTGATGCTTCAGGCCAACGGCTTACCTCCGCGACCACCTAGCGGGATTGGGCGAGCCACATCTGCAAGGGGATCAAAGCGAGACAGACATGATGATCGCGATTACGACCGTGCAGAACCGCTGCGGGGAAACCATCGTTCCGCATCACCTGGTAGCGAGCGGCGTCGCTATTCTGGAGATGACCACTTGGTGGGTCACGGAGGTGGAGGGGGTGCGTCGTTGCTGGATCGGCTGACGTTGGATGAAGGGAGTCATGTCAGCTCGCCTTCGTTGCGTGAGCGTGTCCAGCTGCCGTCTAAGCGGGACAGGGAGCAGATGCTGTCTAGTGATCTCGCTCTCGATATGGAAGGTGATGATTATGATGGGTCAAGGAGGGTGAGGAGGCGAGGAGGGACCAGGGCACGCAAGGGTAGGCTTTGAGGTATGGATAAAAGTGTTTTGTCTTGATTCGTCCACTCGATATGTTTTTTTTTCTCTCTTGCACGCGTCTTTCCTATGTTGAAGCCCAAATTCCATGACATACTGCAGCAACGTCAGCAAACATCCCAGGTCGCAGCTCATTGTTTTATTCCATTATTCGTCGTATTTGTTGCATTTGGACAATCGAGTCAAGTGTCTACATTTAAGTGTGTGTGGCGTGGCGGCATTCCCTCAACTATACTTTGGGCTTCCTGAGCAAACCCGGTGAAAATGTCGGGTTTCCAATGTTCGTGCACGAAATCCATGTCTTGCCTTGGCATCCACCATTCCAGGAAGAGAAAGAAGAGACAATCGACGATGAGAATGGTGGTGTAGATCATCCCAGCGAACGGACCCAACGCCATCGTCCTGTGTGCACACGATCAGCCATCACATATACACTCCAACGAAACGGAAAAAGAAACACTACGAAACATACCGTTGCACCCGTGTCTGAAAATCAATGGGTTGAGATCGCACAACACTATCGTACACCGTTTCCGTCCGTTCAGCAACGTGCATCCAATCGTAGAAACGTTTGACGCGAGCGTGTGCTTCGAGGGGGTCGTGATCGCCCTGGGTGACGATCTGAATCGCTTCGGAGAGGGCGCGGAATAGGTCTGTTAGGGGGGAGGGGGGTGAGAAAGAGTGTGAGTTTGGGCATCAAGTGTGGAACAGATTCGAACCAAAAAAAGGTGGAAGGGAATGGGAATGGAGAAGATGGATGGAGGGTAAGACGCACCGTCTTCATCGGGGTTGGCAAAGGAGATCATGTCTTCGGGGAGAATCTCTGGAACGCCGCCGACGCGGGTGGAGACGACGTAGAGGCCTGTACAGGCGGCTTCGAGGATGGCGATGCCGAAGGACTCGGTGAGGGATGTGTTGAGGAAGATTGAGCCACGGATGAGGACCTGGTAAGGAGGTGTCGGCGTCGGGAAATGGGAATAGCAATAGAGGGTGGTGGGTGTGGGTGGGTATGGGGTGAACTCACATCACGCACGTCACGGTGCCGAACGGGCCCAAGCAGTTCGATTCGGTCTTGGAGGAGATGACGTTCACGTGCTTGGAGCAAGTCGTTCAATTTCGGACCATCCCCGCCTGATTTGGGATTCATGGAGTTTCCGCGAACGTCAACAGACGCGCTGGGGAACAAGGGCACGCTCGCTCACCAATGATAAAGTTGACGTTTGGAAAGGCGGCACATATGCGAGGTGCAGTGGCTACGAGGAGATCGATACCCTTGCGGTAAGCCAGGCGCGAAATGACGACAATGTTGACTATGGTTGTTGAGTTTTTTCCCCGGGCAAGGAAGATAGTGGAAGGTCGACTCACTGGTCTCCAGCGGTTGCGACTGAGGTGAAGGGGTAAATTGTTCAGCGACAAGTGCGTTCGGGATAGTGTATACACTCGATCGCACGACAGACACCGAGGGGTCCACTTCCGAAGGCTCGAACAATTGACCCCGAAGCACCGTGTTTTCGCGTCTGTCATGTGCAACGTTGGCTTTAACATGTGCAGGCGCGTACCTTCATTGTTATCGGACTTACCCCGTGTGCGAGACGCAAATTACAGCATCAACGTTTTTGAGGGCGGCTGCCAGGAGCTTGTTGGTCAAGATGCTTGCTGCATCTTCGAACCCAAACAAACTGTGATCTGTAAACACCGTGCGCACGCCGAAAAAGTGGGCGTGCAGGATGCCTTCTTGGCCCAGAGACGAAAGGCTCGCGTGGGCATGGATCAAGTGGATATGCTCCCGAACAATGATCGTCCGAAAGTACGGGAGAAACGTGAAATAATTCGGCAAGGTGGCAGACGAAGCAATGGTCATGAAAGGAATGTAGTATACCTTGAGCGAGGGTAGCAGCCAACGTACGCCGACGCGGTCTGGAGGCTGACTGTGCGTGATGACGATGACTTTGTGACCTCGACGGATAAGGTTAGTGCTGAGCATGTATATATGATTTTCTACCCCGCCCACGTTGGGATAGAAGAAATCTGATATCATTCTGCGTAAACGTCAGACGACACATGTCCAAGGTGAAGACATCAGACTCGTACGCAATAGAAAGGGCCCCATCCTTCATTGCACGATAAGGGTGGAGAGAACGCAGACCACAACTCGAGCCCGGGACTGGAGTGTCCGGTAGCTGATCAGAACAGAGAATTCGATAAGAATTAGAATACTCGGTCTTGCTACGCATAATACCTACGTGGGTTTTGCCGTGCTGTGGAACGGATTCGAGAAAAAAATAGTCCAGCGGAGGATCGAACTCCGAACCTTCTGTGTGTGAGACAGAAATCATAACCATTAGACCACTGAACTGACGGTTCGTCCTGGGCTCGATGACGTCTGGGAGTACAATTGGAAGCGGGAAGAGCGTGGAAATTCGCGTTTCCCCTCAACTACCGACTGTCGCCGGAGTCACCAGGATTTCAACCAATCGTACGACTAATTGAATGTAATTATCCAGCACTTGGTTTTTCAAAGCTGGAAGTGACCTCTCCAGTTTCTGTTCTCTCATCTGGAGACCCGCAGCACTTTCCGTGTACCTTGGACCCGCTGTTGAGTCTCTGAACATGTCGGACGCCTTCA
Organism: Boletus piedmontensis; assembly: GCA_038092855.1. Lineage (NCBI taxonomy): Eukaryota > Fungi > Basidiomycota > Agaricomycetes > Boletales > Boletaceae > Boletus > Boletus piedmontensis. Next base: position 4,973 of record JBBPRD010000800.1, on the reverse strand, counting down.
CTGAGGTTCCGAGCGTCCTCGCGCCGCCTCATCCTCAGTCTCCATATTCATATGCGAGTCATTATAGCTGAGTGATCCAGACGTTTGTATGCTACACAACTGTGGTTAAATTAGATGTACTAAATAATGGGTCGCAAAAAAAAACGAATCTCGACATCACAACATTATATTCAGTGTAGCATCGACAGAATACTTTCCAATAGCACGGGTGCGCCACTGTCTGTATGGATCATGTCTCCACATACCCTCTCGTTTGCTTTGACCGCCGCCAGCACGAAAGGAGTCTGGATGCCTGTGACAGAAGGATGCAAAGGTGCAGGTATTATCATCCCTCTATATAGGGAGTGGAAACTTTCGGCCAACGTCTTGCCGCGGTCAATGGATCACGACAAACAAACAGTCTCCTCTGGCTCTATTACCGACTTGGTAGATGCAAAGAGTCCCGCATGCGACGTGGGAAAGTGTCTCTTGCTCAATTTGACTTGCCTGTGGCCAGATTAAACCCAAATTTCGAAGCAGAGTAGGTGAGTTGGCAGGATCCATGCTCTTTTCTAGAAGCCAGCCTGGTAACCCCACGAACATCACTACATACGCGTGCGCTCCGGACAACGGCCTTCACGCTGAAGATAGGAAAGACCAATGGATAAGTTGGACTGATGCATTGTGCTAGTTCTCTCACGTCACTCTCGCGCATTGTGGTCAATGTGAATCATTGACGAAGTCCACACCTCGATGAATATCACACGTCTCACAGAAAATCTGAGTCTGTGACGAGCCACTCGTCGCTTGTGAAGGCGCCAAAGCGTCGAGAGTCCATCGTCCATTATCCCTCGTCGCGGCGGACAACTGAAACGCCTGTGGGCAACAAAAGAAAACGCATCCACAATCCCATTGCTCGTCCACACCGAGAACATGCAAGATGGACAATCCTTCAATATAAAAGATGTTCTAGCAATGTCGGTGAAAAAACTATCAGTTCTACATCCTCAGATCGAATATCCGCAATGTCGGTGAGCACTTACCCGCCCGAGTTGATGGCCAGCTTCAAAGGTAAGTTCCTACATCCACTCCCTCACTATTCGATCTCGTTGACCCTTTCCCCGTCTCCCTCCCTGCAGCCCACGCCGCGAGCCTTGGGCCTACACCACACCCCGAGTACGAGGTTGTACACAACTGGAACCCTCGGATCCAGGTCCCACCAGGGCATCTCCCGATAAAAATCGCACAATTCTCCCGAGGAGATCGGTCCAGTGGCGGCAAAAGACTTTACCACTGGGCCATCTTCATCCCCACGTCGACCCGGCGCGGTGTCGGCAACTTTTACGAGATCGGGGGTAGCCTCCAGAGTGGGTACTTTACCCAGCACACCGTCAACAATCGTCACCTCAAATGGGACCCGGATGAGAGGGGCGCGCACCTGGTCGGATACGTGGCACCGAGTTATCTAGAGACTCTGGAGACGCATTTCTCGCTGGTTCCGATCGTGCAAGGGAGGCCTGATTGGAACTGTCAGACTTGGGTGGTAGAGGCGTTGAAAGGGTTGAACCATGCACATATGTGTGCGGTGCAAATGAACTACGGCCAATGGGTACGGCAGATGGAAATTGTTGAAGCGGCGTGGAATGTTGGGGATGCCTAGGACGTTGAAGGTGTATGGACGGATTGTGCTTGAAAAGTTGACGGAAATGTAGCATTGAAACGGGTTCGACATTTCCATTGGTACTGTGATTCACCAATTGCATCGCGTGTTCTGTGCTCATGTCCTAACATTGTCTTTGTCGTATTTTTTGTAAGTTCTCACTGAAGCTCGTTTTTTCAAGCTTGCAGGCGGATTTGCAGTTGTTCTTTCAGGTAGAACAGATCTCCATCATTTTCCCCCTGTCAGATTCGTTACTCGTCTTGAACTGGTCAGATTATTATATCCGCCAGTCTCATAGAAAGGCTCTCCTCCGGCATTTGCAGTGATTTCCCTCAAAGACTCGTCGTAGGGGTGATTTACACTGCTTCACAGCCCGATGTCGAACTGACAACCATTTTAGTACCACCACAAAGATCATCATTGGATCGAGGAAAGCCTTTGGATACAGATTGTTCTCACCCACACACCGACTCGGATCGTGGTCGAAGGTGGACTGATTCGGTAGACGTCCAGTTTTATCATTACCTCCTCGCGGTGAGCGTTGGCGAGTGCTCGTCAAATTTGGAATCGTCCGGGTGTCTTGTCATCATGGATATTTGATGCCCTGCGTCGGTATCACATTCTACCTTGGACTGATGACGCCGTGAGTACTTACTGCTGATCACTGGGCCTGACCAAGTCGACAATGTACAACAGGCGTTTGATTCGATGCCTCCGATCACGTTTTTCTTGACCCCTAAAACGTACCTCGCCAAGATCATAAAAATCTGAGGTTCAGCCTTCCATGGTGAAGTGTTTCCCTATACCGTCTGCCCATGAGATACCCTTGAGAGTAACATTTTCTATCCTTTGCACTAGAGTCGAGTCACTCATAGCATAGATTTTGAGACTGGCCGGAAGATGTCATCTATCCTATGTGAATTTCCCATCGGGTGGCAGTACTACCACCCCAGATCGCAGTGGAGGTTTGCCTAGAAACCGATGGAACTATCAAAGAATCCAGACTCCCCGGACACCCAGTGCCGTCTGCAGGGATGCAATGTAGCCCCACCACGAACAACCTCCCGTATTTGCGCTCGACTATCGCAAGCTAGGGCGTTCTGTCTCATTCAAGTAATCCATACTGGATTCCAAGTTCTCTGAGAGTATCAGTCTTGTGTTAGGTGCTTCCGGAGGCACGATATGTGACATTCGTCGATTGAGGCATGATACACCTGTCGAGATGGAGGCTGATGTCTCCCAGCAGGATGCATGGCGCCGATCAGCAGAAAACATGGCTGTGTGTCAGCGTTAGCTGTCAGTTAGATGAGTGGTTGACTCGGCGTATATATCACTAATCGACGTATTAGAGATACAATTTGTTCATCTGAGTGAAAGTACACTCAATTCAGGAAACGGTTGGTGTTAGCCAACAGTCAGGACCTAACCAGTTCCCTGAAGTTTATACATTATCAACTGCTAGGTTCTGTACCAATCCATCTATAAATTGGGGTTGCAAACCAGCCCATAGTATGATGGCTCTCATCATATCATGGTATCAGATTTGGGTTTGGTCCATTGACTACCTGCTCCATTCTCAACTAAGACATTGGTCATTGCACCACACCCCCTGGGAGTCTTCCCCGAACTGCCATGATATTGCTGCTGACTTTGTTGGTATGCAGAACTATTTGGCTGGAGATAATTTTGCATCAAAGGATTGGGTGGAGGTCTGGGAGATGGCAAAAAGCATGGTAAATGAATGCCATTGGGCCCATCTTAGGAGGCCTGCTCTAAGTGTTGGTGAATAAACTCTTTAGAGTCAGTATGGTTACAAAAACCACAACAACATCAGCAAAAAAGATCAGATCTCATAGTCATCTGCATATCTATAATGTACTATGCAGTCACTGTAGTGCTACATAGCTGTGTCATGTGTCTTGTAGTCAATATTGCACTATATAGCATTACTATGAACAATATAGTTGTGTTTGGGCTTGAGATAGCCTGCATGGCTTTATTTTAATCTATATGGACAATATTGTCTATTGTCACAATAGTAGTATACAGGAAGGTATTGTATCTATGCACTGACAGTAGGTAGCTGACAGTATTCCTTGGTAATCAAGTCCCGAATGTTCCAAACCTTTTCAGTTCCAACAGTTCTGGTTTGGAATAGCCATTCTGAACTCACATCTTGGAACCCTTCATTCCAAAGGTGTTCTGAGATTTTTTCTCATGCCTTCTGAGGATTCCGAGACTATCATCTCAGGACCACCTCTGGAACTGGTTCCAGAATTTTCCCACACTCTTCCGAGCTCAGAATGCTTGGAATACCTGGAATGCTCAGAATTGCTTTTTATCTTTTTCTTGCTTAATAACATCTCCCTTTTATAGTTCATATTACACATCATTTTCAGTCCTGTTTACATTGCTAATAACATAATACTAGTACACCTTCACCCACAGCATATATATATTCACCCTTACTTACTCATACATACCTCAGTTATTTACTGCCATCTTAGGCAGTGGCTGAGTTGGGCTATTCCTGCCCTCTTGTCAGATTCTGTCAGGTTATGAGCCCTGTTGGCACAAGCTAAATGGTAGTACTCACTGACCACTCAACTCCATCTCACACATCCCTCAGTGTACTCCCATTCTTCTCAGAACTCACTTCCAGTTCATCTCTATACCTTGGATACTTCCCACCATGACAGTATTCCTCAATTGACAGTATTCCTCAATAATCAAGTCCCAAGCTGTTCCAGTTCTGATGCTTCTGGTTCTGAGATCCTGGTTCTAACACTTCTGATTTCACATCCTGGAACCCTTTGTTCCGAAGGTGTTCTGAGATTTTTTCCCATGCCTTCCAAGGGTTCTGAGACTCTCATCTTGGAACCACTTCCGGAACTGGTTCCGGAATTTTCCTGTGCTCTTCTGAGCTTGGAATGCTCAGAATGACTTTAACTCTTTACTCTTTTCTCAACCAATAATATCTTCCTTTTATGGCATACATTGCACATCATTTTCAGATCTGTTTACATTGCCAATAACATAATATGAGTACACCTCCGCCCACAACATATATATACACTTCTCTTTACTCATACACACCTCAGTCGTTTACTGCCATCTTGGGCAGTGGCTGAGGTAAGTTTCTTTTTCTTATCTTATTTTACCTGTATCTAATGTACTGTAGCTGGGCTATCTCTGCCCCTTCCTTTCAGATTCTGTCATTAATAATCAAGTTCCAAGTCATTCCAGTTCTGGCAGTTCTGGTCCTGGAACAGTTGTTCCGAATACAGATCTTGAAACCCTTCATTCCAAAGGTGTTCCAAAATTTTTTCCCATG
>JBBPRD010000799.1:0-10129 GCA_038092855.1 Boletus piedmontensis | reverse complement strand
CGGGCAAAATACAAGCAGGGTCCGCCAGCGCCCCTCCCCGATCCTGAAAACAGACCATCACCTAAGAAACTCGGAAAACGCAAGGCAGACGTCCATGCCGACGCCGAGCTCGAAAAATCCACCCTTCCTAGGGCCGCAAAGCGCGTCAAGGGGACCAAAAAGCCTGTGATAGAACCAGACAGATCGTCTAATACGTCGCGAGAGGCATCCCCCGAAACCGATGCGTCTACCTCGAAACCAAGCGAACGGTGGTCATCGGACGAGGATTCTGGCGAGGAAGACGAGCATGTTACGATGGAGAAGCTCTCGCGTGCATTGGATGCCGAAGACGCTCGCGAAGTTGAACTTGACATGGAGGAGATGCAGAATGCTGCTTTGGTAGAAGATGAAGAGGAAGCAGGTCTGGAAGATGAGGACGAGGGCGAGGATGAGGGCGAACCATTCCGCTTACCGACTGCCGAGGAGAGAGAGGAAGAGAAGAAGGGCGTATCTGACGTGCAGGTCGTACAACGTCGAATGCGACATTGCGCCAGGATACTCCGTAACTTTAAAAAACTCGCAGAAGAGGACAGGTCTGTCATTTTGGATTGCCATATTGTAGTATGCTGACTTGTGCCCTCAGATCACGCTCAGAATATGTAGAGCAATTGCTTTCAGACATTGCGAGTTATTATGGGTACAACGATTTCTTGGCCGAAAAGTTGTTCCAGCTCTTCCCAGTGGGAGAGGTATGCCATCTTCGTTTTCCCTCCCGTATGGTGTTATCTAAGCAGGAATAGGCCATCGAGTTTTTCGAGGCGAACGAAGTCCCCCGACCGGTCACCATCCGCACAAATACCCTCAAGACGCGAAGACGAGACTTGGTTCAAGCACTGATCAACCGGGGTGTCAACCTTGAACCTATCGGAAAATGGACAAACGTTGGGCTACAAGTTTTCGAAAGCTCCGTACCGATTGGTAAGGTGGTGGAATGCTTCATGTGTGCGTGTTTTCACCTGAGGCGTCTCAAGGTGCAACTCCCGAGTACCTCGCCGGACATTACATGCTTCAAGCGGCGTCTTCCTTTCTTCCTGTTATTGCACTCGCTCCGCAGCTTAATGAACGAGTGCTTGATATGGCCTCTGCACCAGGGGGGAAGACGACTCACATTGCTGCCCTTCTTCAAAATACCGGACACGTTTTTGCCAACGATGCAAATAAGGCTCGCACGAAAAGCCTTGCAGCAAACATCCATCGCATGGGCTGCAAGAACGTGACAGTTTGCTCGTACGACGGAAGGGAATTTCCCAAAGTCATGGGTGGGTTCGACCGGGTTCTCCTAGATGCACCATGCAGTGGTACAGGGGTCATCAGCAAAGATTCGAGCGTCAAGATCAACAAGGTTATATCTGTTATTCCATTTCATGAACATTGTCTAAACGTCATTTCAGTCTGAGCGCGACTTTCAACTATTAGCCCATCTACAAAAACAACTGATTTTGTGTGCCATCGACAGCGTCTCTCCCGAGTCCAGCTCAGGTGGTTACCTCGTCTACTCGACCTGCTCCGTCACGGTAGACGAGAATGAGGCCGTCGTGGACTACGCTCTACGTAAGCGCCCGAACGTGAGACTCGTTGACGCCGGCCTGGAATTCGGGCGTGAAGGCTTCACCAAGTATCGAGGAAAGATTTTTAACTCATCGGTTCGATTGACGCGACGCTTTTACCCCCATGTGCACAACATGGATGGCTTCTTCGTTGCCAAATTCAAGGTAGAGAAGCGTGCAAAAGTTCAAAGGGAAGGGAAGGCTGTAGGTGAACTCACTAGTGTCGAGTTACCTACTGTGGAGGAAGATGTCGCCTTCGATTCAGAAGAAGACAGACCTTTTATAGAAGGTTCGCATGTCCCGCTCGTCATATTCCACCTATTGCTCATGTCTATCACTTGATTATTCTTCCCGACTCTTAGAGGGAAAACGAAGGCAGATGAAGGCAAAGGGTCTTCGTGCTCCTCCACGGCGTAAGGTTGAGTAAGGACGAGGGCATCGTCATGAGGGTGTTTGTTTACTCTATACCCAAGAACTTTGCGTTGGGTCTGCTGCTTATCCATGACGGAAGCAAAAGAGTGTACAATGAGATTTGGGATGACGTCCACTTGCCGCCATATATGCTGCATGTTGACATGGTACCAGTATTGGGGTCATCCACGCAGCAATGGATTGACGACTCTCGCCGAGGATGGCCGTGAGTCAATGTACACGTTCGCAAGGAGTGCTATCTAGTACGGCGTTAAGTGCGATTTCGAAGACCCGGATTCAGAGGGGCCGAGCACGAAGCCGGACCGTGAAATTAAGGCTCCGGAGAGACTAGACTATTAGCACGACGGGTGCGTTTCAGGGAAAGATCCGGTGAACATTAATTACCGTAGGAAGCATGGTGAATTCACTAAAACAGTGTTCTGGATGGATCCTGTAGAGAAGAACCTACGTAGTAGAGTGGGTCGTGGAGCAGAATAAGCGGTGAAAACACTGTTGACATACTCGCTTTCACCTTGGGTCACGGCTGTAATAAATACGCATGGGCGCAATGAAGTGTTCACATGGAGAGATGCAGAGATAACACATGTTGTCGAGCGCATCAGCGTATAACCATGACTACACAAGGGATGTTCTCACCCATATCTTTTGTCTTGGCATCGTCATGAGTGTCGATTCCAAACGATGCCCGCGGAGAGTGCAAGCGCGAATGCGGGTCTGACAAGTTTGCCATGAACGTATTCATTGAGTGAGTGCTATCGGGAGGAACTTGACTATGCGAGGGTACTGTATTTTAGTCCGTTGCCAGGTATGTTATGGGTAGACTGACAGCCTACCTGCATAGTAGACTCGGGTAGTTGAAACAGTCGAGCTGGCAGGAAAGTGACCGTCAACGTCACTCGGCCGACACTGTCCTGTCCTGCCCCCGACTCCTGTCTGCTCAAGTCTGTGCCAAGCCCAGGAGTGAGATTTATTGCAAATATTTGTAAAATGTCACGATCGGCAAATGGCACGAATGGGACCGTTGACGTGATCCGGTGATACTGAGCTGCACCCACCGAAAAGAGCGATCTGCCACCGCACGGACCATCAACCCTCAACCACGCGCGGGCGATATCCCTCAACACGTCCTCAATTCTCTCATAACTCTGTCTCAATATTCTTATCGTTCTATAACATCTGTGAGAGGTCCAACGCCAAAAAAAGACACTCCACGCTTGGTTGCCAACCCCCCAAAATTTGGGTTAAGTGTTTTGTTTGGCGCCGTAAGCGGAGCCAAATAGGGATAAGAGGGGCGCGAATTTGTTCTTAACCGTATCTCTTCCTCTCTCTCTTACTTCTCTCTAGCCAACGGCCCAGCGCTGCGTAGCACGCTCTTCTCTCTCTTGTCATTTATAGTTTTTTCATGTTCGTCTTCTTATCTGCCCTCCTCCTATCCTCATTCTGATCCCTGTCACCAGCTCACATTTGCATTTCTTGCAATAATGTCTGCTACCGAGGCCACCGTTACTGCCCCCGCCGAGGAAGTCAAGGTTGTTGAGACCCCCGCCGTAGAGCCTGCCCCCGCCACCGAGGCTCCCGCTGCTGAGCAGTCTACTCCCGCCACCGAGCCTGCTCCTGCCGCTGTACATCTTTTCATCTTTTCTCACAACGTATCTCATTTTTTTTCTCCTCCCCACAGGAGGCACCCAAGGAAGAAGAGTCCAAAGCTGCGGTGAGCATCTTCACCCAACCCAAGTCGCGTTGATGTTGACATGGTCATGTTTCCTTCCAGGAACCCGCTGCTGAGGCCACCACTGACGCGCCCGCAGAGCCTGCTACTGAGGCACCTGCTGCTGAACCCGTCCAGGAAGAAGCTAAGCCCGTAAGCCTTTTTACTTTTCATCTTCGTCAGTTAGAATGGCACCCTCAATGAAATGAACATCTTTGTTAGGACGCACCTGCTGAGGCTCCTAAGAAGGAGGACAGGCCAAAGAGCCCCGGTCTTCTTTCCAAGATCCTTTACCCGTTCAACGCAACGAAAAGGCAGGTCGAGAAGAGGGTCAAGGCTCCTAAGAGCCCAAAAAAGGAAAAGAAGAAGGACGAAGTGAGTAATCCACGGTTGATCCGATGGATATTTTAGTGACAATCTCTCAGGCTGAGCCCGCCGCTCCTGCTGCTCCCGAGGAGGGTTCTGCCGAGGCTAAGCCTGATGAACCCGCCAAGGTAGAGGATGCCCCCGCTCCAGAGGAGGCTCCCGCAGCTGAACCCGTCAAGGAGACCGAGACTGCGCCTGTTGTTGAGGAAGCGCCAGCTGCCCCCGCTGAGCCTGCGGCCGAATCCGCGCCAGCTGAAACCCCTGCTGCGGAGGCTCCCAAGGAAGAAAAGGTACGCACAATTTGAAAGTAGTGTCCATTTATTTCTCACACATCTCTCAGGTTGAAGAAAAGAAGGAGAAAGATGCCAGGGCCACCAAAGTTGGCCGCCGTATATCAGCGCGTGTCACTGATTTCTTCAAGATCAAGAAGACAGAAGTCAATGCCCCAGCAAAGGTTGACGAGAACCCTCCCGTGATCGATGAGCCCACTCCTCTGCCACCGTTGGAGAATCCCGCTACGGATGCGCCTGCAGCTGCCGCTACGGAGCCGCCCGTTGAGGCATCTGAACCCGCTCCTGCTGCCGCCCCTGTTATCGCTGCCGCTGCATAAACGAGTTTTCAAACAGCAGCATTCACGATTGGCACGAGCCTCAATTTTATCTTTTTCTCTGGTATGTCATTTGTGGACGATTTACACCACTTGTGGCTGCGGATTCCTCCCCCTTCTGTTTATGACTTGTCTTTCCTTCTATTACACTACTCGTTGGATGTGGTTTGCTTTTACTTGACGACCATCTCATCATGACTACCGCGATCCGTGTTTCCACTGGCTAATGTCGATTCATCTGATTGATACCCTCTACTTTGCGCATGGTGGATCGAGCCTTGCATGTTATATAAGTCCTTCGTGTAATCGAATCTGGAGGGCTCTCAGCAAATGGTGGACGAGTGAGATGACTCGACCAGTGCCACAAATTCGCCGTTGTTACGGAGGTTGAGTGAATTTGTCGCGCCATCCCACTGCTTCAGGAGACAAATGGCTCCAAAGTCCTCTACCGTCGCCAAAGAGCGATTAGTTGTCGACGAGGAAGAGGTCCTTCAAGCTGTAGTCCTCGCAGACAGTTTCAACAAACGATTTGCTCCTCTAACCAGACACAAGCCAAGGGCAAGTGATCACTCGGATCGTCCACGCAACTTCACTCGTTGATCACCACTACCAGTGTCTACTGCCAATTTGTAATGCACCGCTCCTCGACTGGACCTTTGAAAGCCTTGCCCTGGCTGGCGTGCAGGAAATATTCGTCATATGTCGTTCTCATGCTGAACTTGTCAAGGCAGCGATAAAGTTTGCGCGGTCTCGGTCTTCCTCCGACTTCCTTACTCATTTCTTGTATTTCTTGTGGCCATCGTCCACCGAATAGAAACTCCAAATGGTCCAAGCCCAGTTCTGGCTTGAAGATTGTCCCGATCGTCACTGCCAAGGAGACATTTTCTCCTGGCGATGCCATGCGAGATATCTACACACACGGGATCATCACTTCCGACTTTATTCTCGTCACAGGCGATCTCGTCAGCAACATCCGGATCGATGAAGTCGTTCGTGTGCACAAAGAGCGTCGGAAGACGAACAAGGATGCTATCATGACGATGGTAGTCAAAGAGAGCGGCGCGCATCATCGGACGCGGTGTGTCTCGAACACTTCCTTTACAACGTCGTAGCTTGACGTTTGCGGATTTAGATCCAAGGGCGACTCTGCCATCTTCGTCTTGGATCCAGAAACGTCAGAGTGCCTGCATTATGAACCTGTCACTGGCTACCCACCCAAGAAGTACGCCAACATTCCGCGCGAGATCCTCGCCGAGCATCCTGAAGTAGATATCCGGAACGACCTCATCGATTGCTCGATTGATGTGTGCTCTGTCGAGGTACGTGTTATTTGGAAGAGGTTCTCCCTATTCACCATTTTGACCATGCGATTGGCAGGTCCCGTCGCTATTCCAGGACAACTTTGACTATGGAGACATTCGGAGAGATTTTGTACACGGCGTCCTCACGTCCGACTTACTTATGAAGAATATCTATTGTTACATTGCAAGGGATGGGTATGCGGCCCGTGTCAAGGACACCAAGAACTATGATTCTGTCAGGTTGGTTTATTACCTCGCCTCGGGTATTGTCCTCCTACTAATTCAGCTTTCAGCAAAGACATCCTATCTAGATGGACGTTCCCGCTCGTTCCAGATGACAATCATCCTGCTGGACACTCGTACGAGCATCTCCTTGGGAACAGGTACCTCGCAGCGGACGGTTCTGTCATACTTTCCAGGTGGGTTTGCAACGACACGTCGCGACCCCCCCCTTACTACGTTTTCTCACTCGCGACGTCGGAATAGGACATGCAAAATCGGCAACCAGACACTCATTGGATCAAAGAGCCAAATCGCGGATAACGCACAGGTCATCGCTTCTGTTCTTGGGCAACGTTGTGTTATTGGAGCGGGTTCTGTCGTTCGCAACTCGTACCTCTTTGATGGCGTCGTCGTTGGTCCGAATTGTGTTGTCGAGTATAGCATCGTTGGGGCTGGTGCTCAGATCAAGGAGTCGAGCCGGGTTGAGCGAGGGTGTTTGATTGCCGATAGGGTCACCATCGGGCCCCAGGGCAGATTGGAGCCCTTCCAGAAGTTGTCGAGGAAATCCCAAGATGACCACGAGGATGAAGATGAGGATGAAGAGGAAGAGGAAGAGGGTGGTGAAGATGAAGACGACGAAGCAGACGACGAAGAGGACGAGGACGAAAGCGAGGAAGAAGAGGAATACGAGGAAGTGGAAGCGAGTAAGTGCCGGTTGAAAAAAAAAAAAAAAAGTCTGTCCAACACTCATGTCTTGTTATAGATCAGGATCCTGCTGCACTCAACAAACTTGGACCGGAATCCAACGCGATTATATGGCCTGAGCCCAAAATTGACGAGGATGAAGATATCGATGAAGTTGAGCACCCTACCAACCAGCGACTCATGCGCATCGGTATGCTCTGTTCCATGACCATTTACGCCAACTCACTGTCATGGGTAGGCGATGATGCCTCTGACCTCGAGTTGTCGGATCCAGGCTCGGTGACATCCTCTGAATCTGAATCTGAATCCGAGTTGGACTCGGAGGACGAGGATCACATTGGAGGTCAAAGTCTGACATCGTCCTCTACATCGCTTGCTTTGGGCGCCCCCTCCAACCTCGTTGCTCAAGCGGACTCTGCTGCGCTCTCCGAGTTCAAAAATGAGGTCACACAGTCACTGGACCGTGCATTTGCCGAGGGTCATTCTGTCGATAATGCCGCCGTGGAGCTAAAGACGCTCAGAATGGCGAGCAACGTTCCTCTCCGAATGGTCAGGGAAGCTGTGGTGGCAGCCATTGTGAGTCAGATAAAGATAGTCGAAGGTGGTGGGGCACCCCAACGGCAAGAAATCGCCGCTATGATCAGTAGGTGGGGCGGTCTAATTGACAAAATTGGCGGTATCGATGCAGTGGAGACCATCGAGATCTTGCAGGTAAAGATGGTGGCGAATGTATGCCAGCATGACTGACATCGATTGTCTCATAGGAGTACTGCGCTTCGTCGGACCGTTTGCCTCTTTTCGGACAAATTCTTGCTGCACTCTACCAGGAAGACGTTGTAGAGGAAGATGACATTCGGAATTGGCACAAGAAACCGAGTGCGCAGGGCGAGGGGGTGAAGTCTCCGGCTTCGAGAGAGAACTTTAAGAAATGCTGGACTGTGGGAGCTCACATGATCAAACAGTTCGACGAGCAGGAGAGCGAAGAGGAATCTGAGGACGAGGAAGAGGAAGAGGAAGAGGGGGGAAATAGTGTGAAGCCTACTGCTGTCGGATCGCAACCACCCAGTTCTGTAAAAACTACCCCGCAGGTAACTTCGGAGGATGATGACGATGAAGAAGACAACGATGAAGACTCGGACGATGGCTCAGAAGAAGAGGAGGAGAGTGAGTAGACTCGTGTAATCATTACACAACATTCAATACAATAGAGGTCTCTGTCCGTCTGTGTGAGCACCAAACCGTCCTTATCGAGTGCGAACACCAGCGCAGAAACCGCTACTTGGAGATCGGTGTCTTTCCGTCTCAGTATTTCAAGATGATGTAGAGTGCTATCGGAGCATCTTCAGTGAAGGAACGTGAGGGATGATATGAATGCCCTAACCATGGATGACGCCAGGCCTTGCAGAAGGTACATCAGAAAGAGCACGCCTATGGATAAAGTGATACTCACAGCCAGCCGAGAATCGTCAGACAAATATTGATAAGCTATCGAACACGCGGCCGGATGAGAAATGAGGCAAGGTATGGGAACGACTGCGAAGACATACCAAGTCAGCGCCGCAGCCCCGTTCCAAGAACACTCCTAGAGGTGGAAGGATAAAGGCGAAACTTTATAAAACAGTTGAGCTGGACATGATCATTGTCGTGCTCGATTAAACGTACATGATCTACGACAAGTCCAATGAGAAAAGGCGACACTCGGAGTAAGATGGACTCACCTTGCATATGTCGGACGCGGTGAAAGCCATTGTTACGTAGGGTGATGAGTGGAAGCGAGCAGGCGCAGCTCATAGCTCAGTGGCATGAATTTATAGAATTTCCCTCTGCCCGTGTCCTTTTGAGAACGACAGGATGACGTCAGGGAGAGGCTGGAGCACGTTACATAAGCAATGGGCGCCGTATCCTCCAGTTAAACTCTCATCATGGAGCTCGACGAATATCTCAATGTCCCATACCTTCCCTCAGCACCACCCAACACATTCCAGACATTCGACATCTATGTCCCAAACCATCTACTAGCCCCTTCTCGCCCTCAATCGGACACTCATACTGGTCTCATCTCTTTCATCCACGGGGGTGCGTGGAGAGCGTGAGGCATTCTATCGTCATCCATCCTCGAACGTATTCAAATCGTATCGGCATCAGGGAGGACAAGGCCGATCATGCCGCATTGGCCCGCAAGCTCGCCATATCCACAGGATACCCAGTCGCCCTTCCCAACTATCGGCTCACCCCCACGGAGCCCACACCAGACAACCATCTCCACCACCCAGCACATGCCAAAGATGTCCTCCAATTCCTTGAATTCGCCCTTTCGTGGCACACGGAAAACGGGGGACGCCTGCCTCGAAAACCGAGCAAGCTCTTTCTCATTGGTCACAGTTGCTCTGCGCACATGCTGTGTACCATTTTCTTGCGCATGCCGGGCGACTTGGAGCGCCTTTGTCCATCTGACGAACTCGTCCGATCTACGACAGCTATTATCATGTCAGAGGGCATATATGACATCGATCTATTACTCTCGAGCTTCCCGAGGTACAGATCCTGGTTCATAGAAAATACATTCGGAAAAAGGGACTCTTTCGAGGACGCATCGGCAATTAAAGCGATGATTGATCCAAGCGGCCAGCATATACGCTGGTTCATCATACACTCTAGAGGGGACACACTGGTAGATGAGCGTCAAAGCAAGGGGATGTACGAGTTTCTCAGGGTAAAATCATGTCCGGTTTCCAAATCGTTTGATAACTTGGAAGACGAACACAATAACATCCTTAACAGTCACAAATATATTGTTATGATAGCTAGCTACATCAATGGCGTGGCAGGCGCGGAGGCAGTCTAGCATACATGCAAATGAATGCATAGCCTCTTGTTAGTTATACTCCTTTGCTAATGACTGAAATCCTTCATCTAACGCCAACGCTGCTCGCTCGCAGTCTAGCTTGGTGTTATACAGCGGGACAGGTGCCAACCGAATAACGTCGGGCTTCCTCTCGTCCCCGATAACACCCTTCGATAACAGATAATCGAACACCTCTTGCATAATACAAGATCCAGCGGGCAAGAAGAGCAGAGACAGCTGAGCACCCCTCGACTCTGGGGCATGGGGGGTGATGATAGTGAAAGCAGGCCGTGACTTCTGGGCTCGTGCTTCAAGTGGGTATTTTTCGCCAACCAAGTCGGCTGCCACATAAAATGC
>JBBPRD010000798.1:0-10137 GCA_038092855.1 Boletus piedmontensis | reverse complement strand
GTCGGACTTTGAAGGTACAGGGCGGTTCAACAAAACCACATCGCGTCGAGATGAACCACCCCCATCTGTTTTCCTTTCATTCACACCTCCATCCCCAACCCAACCGCATCTCTAACTGATGTCTGACAACGAGGGAGCGACTAAGAAGAGTGGTTATCGCCTCGAATACGCGAGCTCTGCTCGTGCAAAATGCAAAGGTGGGTTGTATGTGACCCCTTGTCCACACAGTCATGCCCGATGCTTATTTCCCTCCTCACGAAGGTGCCAAGCCTTGTTTAGGTGAGAAAATGCATAATACAAGCATGAGGTTGAGGTATATGTTCTTTCTAGGAACTCCCATACTCAAAGGTACCCTGCGGGTCGGTTCCATCGTCGACTTCAGGGGCAATACCACTTTGTATGTTCCCCTTCCTTTTCTGTGGTTCATACTGACCCGTGACGTTTCCTTGTCGTTCTGTAGCGTGTGGCGTCACTGGGGATGCACTACTCCAAAGATTATAACTAATATGCAGGCCAAGTTCTCCAGTCCCGACGACCTCGATGGGTTCGAGGACCTCAAGGAGGAAGATCAAGAGCGTGTGCGACGTGCATGGGAGCAAGGACATGTCGCTGACGAAGACATCCCTTCGACTGCACGAACGCCAGCTGATGCCACGAACGCAGAGGACGAAGAGGACAAGCCCAAGAAGAAGCGTGCCCCCGCCAAGAAAAAGGTTGAAGCCGAGGATGATGAGGAAAAGCCAAAGAGGAAACGTGCAACCAAACCAAAGAAGACTGATCAGGAAGCCGAAGACGAGGTTGAGGATGCCGAAGAAAAAAGCAAAAGTGCCACCGTTAAGAAGCCCCGCGCGAAGGTCCGCGCCATAACTCATCTCTGAGTATTGTCTTCATCTATCTTCTAGAAACATGAGGGGGAGGGAGATGTGGGGAAACCAAAAGGGACGACTCGACGGCAAACTGCTACCAAGAAAGGCCCCGCAAAGAGAAAAGCAGCCAAGGTCAGACATCATAGACTTATGAACACATTTGTTGTACCGAGTTTGCTTTTCAACCATTAGGATGAGTCTGAAGCTTCGGGCGAAGATTTTGCGGAGGAACTGGCTGAGGTGGAACATGAAGAAGATGACGACGACATGGACGAGCCTGTTAGCAAGAAGAGAAAGGTTTGTACGTTGTAACTGTCTCTTTTCACGGTCTGATGCGTCGTAGCGCCCTGCGTCGACGAAGCAGGCTGCCACTGCGAAGAAGTCGAGGACTACATCATCTCGGGCGAAGAAATCCAAGGCAGTGATCGCAGAGGATGAGGATGACGAGTAAATATGCATGTGCGGAAAATTCTCACTCGCCGTGTTGTTCGTTTTATTGTTCTTCACTTTTTCCACTTGCCCATGTTAACGTAGTTGCCCATCATTTCAAGCGTAAGGTCGTGTATCAGAGTACGGTTACGCTTCATTATGTACAGTTCCTGTTCGCTCCGAGTGAATTTACTCACGATGATTGACTTTTCAATATTGTAGTTCATTCATGCTGGCATTGTAGAACCCGGTCTTTCATTCCTTTGAAGGTGATTACCTGTTACCAACCTTATGCAATTCATTTGGCCCACCAAGCACGGAAATGCGCTAGCAGAATCGCATCTCGCACTGGGTGCAGGAGACAACCTGACACCAGATTGTAAATTCTGGAATGCTATTAAAGTCTCGCGTTGAAGTTCAGCCCTTTGCCACGGCTGCTACATGGGTTGGACCCAGCAGGGGTTGAGCCAGTGAATAGTTCATAGAGCTCTTCCGCTGCTTTCTCGATCTCCTCTGTAAATTCTGCGTTGGGCATCTCGGCGCGCGAGGTGATTGTGAACTGTAGGTAATCTGTAGTCAGGGACATCCTCACGTGAGCATCCTCCCTTTTATCAAAAAGTGGAACGAGGTGGACACACCATCAAATCCGGTCATGTAAGCGACTCCGAACCCATCAGGAACAACTTCACCCCATCCATACACTCCGAAGTGGCTACTGAAAACCGCACTGGTGGATAGTGTCCAATGCGAAGAGCGGGTGTAAAGTGGGTCTGTGAACAATGCCGGTGCAGGTAAGGAGGATGGTTTGGAGAGACGAAGACCTGGTGTGCAATACAAGATTGATTGACGTACCGACTCGGAAGGTGAGCCGAGTAACGTACCTAACATGTGTCTGTCCACACCCTCGCCCATTGTGGCTTCTTGGGCAAGTTGCGTGTGTTTCTTAACCGCGTCTCTCAATAACCGCACTTTCTCGTCCCTCGTCGCTACGTTGATTATCAATCACCGAACACAGTCAAGCTGGTCGCGCATCCAGAAAGCTTGTCCCAACTCACCGGACTGTCCCAGCATTGCCCGCACGAACGCAACACATTCATTACTTACCACCCTGATGGTTTCCGTGCGTCCCTTGTAGAACTTCCTAGTCGTAGCGGCCTCGTATGTACCCGCAGGCCACGGTGCGACTCGCCCGTTTTTGCCACCAAATCGTTCCGCGAGTCGTGCATATGCAACCTGCACAACCATCTGAGCCCATCCGTCAGGACCCACACCGAATGACTTGATCGCAGCCTTGCCGTAGTTTGTCCTGAGGAGAGAAAGGGACTGCGAAGAGGCAAGATCATGAAGGAAATGTTGGGCTTTTGATATTGCTGCATGGATTTCAGGAATGGATGTCAGGTCGAAGTCCAGAGGTTCCGGCTTCGCAACGATAGAAGCTGAAGGCGATAATTGGAAGTCTGACTTGGGGTCTGCCAGGAATCCCAGTAGCTCGTCGCATACGCGGACAGTGGGCGTTCCATCCATGGCGCTATGTTCTCCCATCAGCCCTGCGACATTGTTATCGAACACTACGAATTGGAGAGGTTTATCGACGTAGCGAGAGGACAGGGCTCGCGAGACGCCGGTAGGATTTGTGGGCGACTACGCACAGCGAGATAATTATGAGTAACCGTTTAAACGGAGGACGGAGTATCTTTGGCCACCAAACAGCACTCACCGTGAGTGTTCCATGCCACAGGGCCCTCGAAACATCTACGTCGTTCTCTGGAGGTGGTGTTGAATCGTCTAAGGACACCACAAAAGCCGATGAATGAATCTCGCGAAAGAGAGCCGCGTTCCGGGGAACAGAGGATAGATGTGCGAAATCCTAGATTCACGTTAGATTCCAGAACGCTCAAAAACATGATGAATGATGATTGCTGGCGAGATAGACGAAATGCTGTTAACGCGCACCTTTGCCCATATATCTCTATTGTGGGCGGTCAAGACACCAATTGCAGGGTATTCGCCCGTACTGTGATTATATATATATTGAAATTGGCTGTAGTGCAGATATGAGTATTATAATCGAAGAGAAGAATATTAAAGGTCTGCAAGAGATGACCTTGCTGTGTATTTGGGCGAATCTGCCCCCAACATAGCTAGGGTTATTTCTAGAAGAAAGATCGCACCTAATTAAATCACCCATGCCAGCCACCTTACCGCCAACTTCGACCTTGAGTTTCCAAAAGCGATTCTTGCGCATGACGATGACATGGCCGAGATCGTCGTGTGGATTTGGGCTAGCGGCATAAGAGACACTCCAGTCGACACCTTCTATACCTGGGACACGGCAACAGTCGAACATCCAACTAAGTTGGGCCAAGCATAAGTCAGGAGGTAAGAGGAGCGTCAGGGCAGACAAACCGATAAGAGTCCATACAGAGTTGGGTGTCTTTGATCGCGTCAGGGGATAATTTACCTGAACGAAGGTTCTGCCTGAACAACATGACGCTGCGAGTGATGGCAGCGGCACGAGCGGCAGGTGTCTGGGGAAGATGTGCAGGGTGAGGTTCAAACCCATCTATAAACGCAAGGGAGTGATGACGAGAGCTGAGGAGAGGTAGGATAGGCTTACAGTAGTATGATACGTTGACCACGACCTTGAGAGTGAATGTGAGAGGTGGGAAGAAATGGAAGAGAGGCAGAAACTGACAGAGTCTCTGTAAGCAAGATAGGCCAAGTCGTCCCACCACTCTTCTAACCAATGGACTCTCTCATCCTTGCGCTGGAGGAGTAACTGCTGAAGGATGGGGCCAGGGCCGTCGGGGCGCGCAAAGTCGTCGATCTTGTGGCATACGGAGGCGAACTCTTGGGGGGAACGGGCGAGCGGACGTAAGGAATCCTTGAGTCTTTGAAGAGTAGCAGGAAGTGGAGGGACAGGAAGGGGTGGGAGGGTGGAGGGCTGGTGGGCGAGGTTTGGGATGGGAGGGGCGACTGCCTTCCAATTCTGTGGGCGAATATTCGACATGGAGCGGTGGGCGAGTCGAAAACTGCCCGACGAGGAGAGCTTGATCATCTTGTGCATCATGAGATTCACATGCAAATGTTGCTAACTTGATCAGGTCCCTGGCGGCTAATTTTAATCATTGTTGTCATGGTGTAACTAAACAGCGATACTGGCCTACTGTCTGGTTCCTCAGTCACTACTTCCACAATCCACTTGATGTTTACCAACGTCAGGGACACAACTAATTCATGTATCGTGTTCTGAGTCCTTGTATCGGCCCCACACAGGAACATATGTACTACACGTTGGCTTCATTTCTAGTCCACAACTGACTTATGCACACTGACGCAAGCCCTCGCGTTCCTTTTGTTCGGAGTCGTGGGTTTGATGATAGAAGAAACTTCACAACTCAGTGAGTCCCCGCCATTTGCATTACTATGATAACTGAAGCGAGATGTTGCTACACAAGCCACGTGTACCACCACCACCAGGAAGGTACGAATGGCACATCACAATTTTTGGCTCCCCCTGGCCGTCCTTTTCAGTCCTATCATAGTCGCGATCGTATCCGTGTGTCAAATGACGATCAGTGGCTGCAACTGGCCACGTAAATCCAGAGTGGTTACCCAACTTATAAGCCGTGTACATTGGAAACGAGGCAACATAGATGGCGAAACTTGCAATCACCCTGATACTATCCTTGACTTCCTCCGTCTGCCCAATAATTCCGTCAGAAATAGGAACGACGGTAGAAAAGTGTGCTCTACTCGGTGTTTCCTTTCATTGGTAAATATTTCAACTATGCTCGTGGTACGAAATCGCTGCAGCTGCTTAAGAATTCCTTTAGTATCAGTAGCCAAGAAATCCGACCAGGGTGAGGCACAAGAAAAAGGTATTGAGAACGGAAGAGGTCCTATCCGAACTTAACTACATACTTCATATGATCACTATGGCGTCCTGCTCAAGTTGCTAGTCCTGGGCACCAGCATCAAGGTGACTCGATCCGGGGGCTGCATGCTCATTGTTGATTTCATCCTTCACGATCTCGCAGATAACTGGCCGCGACCCATCCACTGCCTGTTAACGATCGGACTATCAGTGTAGTCCTCCTCGACGAATAGTTGTGTTTCTCCAGCGAACGAGACCATTACGAAGCCATTGCAATGTGGGGTCGTACGCGCAGTCTCGACTCTCTTCACGAGCGGCATGTACAGTGACGAAAGAAACTTGTTCGAGTCCCACGGCGCGTGCGATGAGTATCATTTTGATTCCGCTCTCTACCCATGATAACGTGGCGCAAATTTCGTGTGGACGTGGTCGAAAACTGGTCTTTCGGATCCAACTTCGAGGGATTAGCAACCGCAATTGGCCAACACCAAAAAACAAGACAACATGTTTTTTTCTCTGAAACGATCTTCGGGGGGGTGATAATATCGAAACATCCTCCATCTAAGTCTGTCAGGAATCTGAAAGAGGATAGGGGAAAATATTGCACGCTGTGTGGGCGAGGCATGGACCACGTTATCCCTATAAGTGTACTAGTAGGCTATGTTACACGGAGTCCAGCCTCGAGGTCCAATGATCGAAGCTTTGGGGCTGTCCGACTAAAACGTAGGTGGTTCTTGGAGATAGTACTGGACATGGCGTCGGCGAAAAAGCCGATATAAAACTCTTCTATACGTGCCGCGAAGGTGTTCAAGAAGCGTCTCAATCATTGGCAATGATCGACGGCTTTCGAACGCCAGTTCAATCCCAACTTGAACATGCAACGGTGGCGCCTGCGATCTTCGGAGTAACACGATGGTTCAAATCCGCAAGACGGGTTGGACAGTCCGCGAGCGGGGCCATATGCCAACGACGGCAGACGTACTAAGGAGACCCCTTCACCCAGAGGGGGACCCAGTGCGCGGGGAGAAGGTGAAAATGTCATGACCTTGGCGTCTGGCCCATCCGAATTTGGGAGATAGTGGTCACCGGTGTTGGCGAGGCCGCCCAGGCCGAGCTTGACAAAATGCTTGCACCCAAACCGGAGTCGTCGTCACTGACACCCGTCAATATTCAAATATTCAATGGTCAGCAGACGGCGATACGCCCATGGCTGTAGACCGTAGGATGGCTTGTCAGGACATGCATTCGGTGCGGTGAGTCAATGGTTCACTGACGCCCAAGTACTCGCCGGTTAAGTGATACCTTGGACCAAAAACTTGTCACTGCCCACGAATTTGACCAATATATGATTGACGTCCGAAAATCCTTTGCGGTTGAGGGGGAAGCTACTATAGACTAGACAACATTTACTATATAATATACCACGGTGTAACATTCACGGTGGGCTGACTAGAAGTCGACCGAACATGTTCTGCAAGGCAAGTGGCAGTGCACAAATACATCACAGGTCCGAAACAATCTGCAATGTTCTGCTCCACTCGACAACCTTGGGATGGGCTTGTACCTAGCAGAGCAAGTGAGTGGTGGAGTTGACGGGAATGTGTACTTTAGGATACCTTCTTTGCATCAAAATTAAAGACTTGAAGTCCATCCAAGCAAGTTGCGCGGGATAGAGCTACATATGCTTGACCTAGAAACTGGTGGGTATGGGGGTGAAAGGATTCAATGGTGAACCTACCTTTCTCAAACACCCTGCCCAAGTCAACTTTGACCCGTTCTAACGTTTGCCCCTGAGACTTGTGGATGCTCATAGCCCATGCAAGAATTAAGGGGAGCTGACATTCAGTCAGGAACAGGCCCAGCAAGCATTGGAAGCCATTATACTCCCACCTGTGATCTTGAGACCTGTATTTCGCCACTGGGAAGCTCAACCTTCCAGTTTTCAGGCGTAACCACAACTTCCCGCCTTGTCTTGTTAGGCAACAAGAACTCCACAACAGGAACCAACATATCATTCGTCAAGGGTTTTTTTCTCTCCGACTTGGGCCGCCCATTTGCGTCGACGTCGTCATAGTCCGTTGGACACGAGGGGTTCGTAAACCGTAACACTTTGCCCATGCTTCCGTTTACGAGTGATTCGTCCATATTCTTGATAAGCATCACCTGAGCACCAATACGCAGAGTGAGCTTCTTAGGAGCCATAAAATTTGAGAGCATCTTTTCTCTTTGAGCAGCATCGGTGATTGTTCCGGTATCACTGGCAATGAAATCTTTCTCTTCCGTGTTAAGGATTGACATTCGACCTTGGTTCGATCTGTCGACGTCCTCTCTGCGCGGAAATCTACAAATTGTGGGTAAAGATACCCAACGAGGAAACTGCCCTCACAATTCTGTTGGTCCAAGGCCGTCCCCATACTCGATTTCACGAGAGAGTGACTTGAACTTCAAGATAGAGCGTTGCGTTAATCGCCCGAACCTCATCTCGTTAAGCATATCAACAAATTCTGTATATGTTGAGTGTGCATAGCGGATTCCTTGTCAACACACGCTGACCTTGATCTTTCTGCCGAAAAACCTTGGTGAGATTAAATGTGTGTTTGATTGTTTGGTTCCACATCTTCGCCTCGAAGGCGAACTTGACTTGCGCCGTCCCTTTGGTCACAGGGGGAAGTTGGAAGAAGTCACCAGTGACAACGACCTACCCATTTTCCATGAGTATAGAGCCAAGAGATGAAGAAGGAGCGTACTTGGATTCCTCCAAACGGATCCTTGGACTTGCGGAGGGTGCGAGCGATGCTCTCCAACTTGTCAAACAAATCACCGTCTACCATGGAAACTGGGGCCTGTTAAATAGCGGATATACTTCAGATCTCGAGGCATTCACCTTCGTCAATAATAAGTACTACGGTACGAGCCCACCGCGAGGCAGCCTTTTTGTTCTTCCGGATCTTTGTAACGAGTTCGTCGACGGTACCCTCCCCGATACCAATCCCTGCAAATGAGTGAATAGTCACACCTCCAATATTGCATGCGGCAATGCCTGTAATGCGTCACTCAGCCTTACGATCAATCATTAGAAGCATTTGCGTGTGGACACACCTGTGGAGGCAGTGATTGCCACTGCGTCGGGAGTCCTAGCATATTTTCTCCGCAGGGTGTGGATAATCTCCCGTAAAAGAACAGACTTTCCAGTACCTGCAAAGCTAAATGTATATATGCGCAAGAATGAAGTTATTTCATTACATACCAGCGCTTCCTGTGTAGAATAGACTATTTTTATTCTCAACAAGTTGAAGAATCTGTTTCTGCTCTTGACTAAGAGAGACACGTGCTGGGTGGGCTGGCGGGGTGGCGAGCGTCATTGTAGAAACATCGGTGGGTTGTGTCTTGACGGCCGAGGAAATGCGAGCGGTTGTCGTGAAGTTGGAGGAACAAGTGTACACATCTTCCTCCCAACTGGGAGGCAAGATTCGTTTCTTAGCAGTCGGCTCGTGAGCAGATGCTGAAAGGGGTCGTTTGCTACCGCTGGCTATGTCTGCCGTGGTAACGTTGGCGTAACTTTGCAGGGGTATAGAACGAAGGCTGGTTTGCTCTCGTCCATCCAAACCAGCTTGAATGTCCCGTATACGCTGCGCCCGGGCATCAAGAAACTTTTGGGAAGGATCCGAATCAGTCTTCGAGCTCGTAGACCAGTCACGCTCGACTGTTCGAAGCCCCGAGAGCGCTGTTTTTGGGCCAGACATTTCCCAGTCAACAGATGCCTAAGCAGAGCAGTACTAAGGGCGGTCAGGGAGGACCGCAGTAATGAAGTAACGGGGTATTCGTGATGACCAGAAGCCTACGCGATCACGTGGTAAACTGTGAAGATTGGTGTGGACGTGTCTGAAGATGCGAACTGGCGGGAGACCTCTCAGATTCAAAGCTATCACATTGCAAGTACTACATACTGCCATGTAGGACAGAACAAAAACCATGCCAGATTCTCTAGGGCATAAAATCTGCACTTCTCAGCTGCCCATTTCCATGTCAATCGGACGAGGAAATGACGGTCAATGTTGGCCTTTCACCAGAACCGGTACAGGGTAGAGACATAACAGTTTTCACTGTCCGGGCAGAAAGAGGCCGTGAAAACTGACCAAGACAGAAGAACGTCGGTTTTTACACTCGTGAACCAAACAGACACAAACTCGTCCCTCTTGAATTGTCACAGTCGGCGACGTCTCGTTCAATTAACTAACTTTTCATTCTCATTCTAATGTCCAACCTGAAGACGGTAATTGACCGTCTCAAAAGCGAGAAAGTAAAGGAGCGCCAGGAGGGAATCACTTTGCTTCGCACCACCTTCTCTCGTGAGGATGCGGTGTACAGCATCGAAGACGGTCGTGGTTGGCTGGTCCTCTACCAAGCCTTGTTCACGGCGGTCAAGATCGAGAAAGTCGACACCGTCAAGAAAAGTGGAAAGTCAGGAACAGCTGGTACGGCTGCACAGCGCAGGCTCACGGAAGCAGCAGCCGCTGTGCGCTGGCTGGTTGAGCGGAGTGTCCACTGTCTCAGCAAGAAAGCACTAACACCTCTCCTTGATCATCTTACTCAAATGCTCGTCCATCGTGGTCAACTGTTCACTCCCGTAGCCTTGGATTACATCAAAACTATCAAAGTCCTCCTCGCCTGGACTCCTCACATGGACCATCTCAACGTGGATATCTGGCTCAAGCTCGTGGAGATCAGCTTCAATATTATCCTAGATGATCCCATAGAAGATGATCTTGTACAGACAAAGGACCAAATAACAAGCGCTCTCCTGGCAGACGACTCCATGTATCAAAGTGATTCCTCGCCGTCAGAGGATGGTAGTCTTTTGTCCACCGGTCGATCTACTCTGACGCGGAAGAGACCACTGAGAGAGCACAGTTCCACACCTGTCCCGGGAGCAGTTACCGACAACCCCTCTGATCGCCGTGCACC
>JBBPRD010000797.1:0-10139 GCA_038092855.1 Boletus piedmontensis | reverse complement strand
GAGATCAGTTTGCCCCGTTTCCAATGCGCAGTCGCCATCAATGCTAGCCGTCTCGGGGATTCCCTGGTTGCCAGATCCAGCCACGTTAAAAGCAAGTCCAACTTGCTGTTGTGACACTTCCTGTTCACAGAATCTGAGACCATGACAGCGCTCTCAGGCCTGTTGAGTATCGTATCTCCTCAAGGTGCTCTCGGTGAGCATAGTGGCCGTACACAATGAGGTCCGAGTCGGATATACTCACACCGCCTCGCAGATACCTCGAAGTGGACGAGGGCAATTGCCATCCTCGGTGCCCTCCTCGTCGTATCGCGTGTCGTCAAACTCGTCCAGGGCATCAAGGTATGTTGTATTTGTGACAGCGGAACTCGTGTTACTGAAAAACAACAGGCCGTCGATTCACTCCCTGGTCTCCGCGTCCCATTTTCGCCCCTTTCCGCTGCAAGCTGCATCCTACCCGACGGATGGTGGAGCCCCAGTGAGAGCTTCCCAACAAACATGGCTCTCCCGTCTGTCTTTTTAATACGAGTTCTTGCCAGGCTTTCGGTTCGTATGGGAATGGCGGAAGCATCAAAACGGTGCGTGATGCATTGTAGCTATTAGTTACTCCCTGATTCTAAATATCTTTGTGCCAGTCTATCGTCACTTCGGTCGCGATACCGTGTCATTCGTACCGTTCCTCCAGGGTACCCCGATGATATTTACTCGCTCCCTGGAAGTAGGAAGGCAGGTTCTTTCGGGAGGGTTGGACGCGTTTGACAAGTCCCCGGCCTTTCAAGGTCCTTTCTCGTCAGTCTACAAGACATCTCCCCAGGTCTATTTTAGGTTAGGCTCACCTCATTCACATCACCGAACAGATTTTGGGGCCCGAACATCATCGATGCATATGGTGACCAATGGCGAAAACACCGAAAGATTTCTAGTCCTGCCTTCAACAACGACACGTACGTAGACAGAACCAAATTTCAAGTGCGAGTGAGCGATGTTGATTCGCCGTTGTCATGGACTTAAGGTATGCCTCTGTCTGGGATGCCGCCTGCAAACTCTTTGCGGAAATGATGACCACGCAAGGCTGTGCCTCGAAAGACGTCATCGAGGTGCCTAGTATCGATTCGGTCACGTTTAAGGTGCTCCCTTTCTCCCTCTGGGATCAGAATCATTTGCGATTGTGACTCATCCGCACATCTATCTTCGTGGCAGTTTTCGCTCACCATTTTTACGTCGGTTGGATTTGGAAGGCCGTTGACGTGGTCCACATCACCTGGTGAAGGCGAGGAATCCAACCTGCAAGAATGTCTCGAAATTATGACGAAAACGCTATTGTTTGTTTCGCTCGTTCCCTCCTGGGGATGGAAATTGCCATTCAAATGGTCAGTACGCCCTGAAACAAGGATGGAGCATGCTTTTTTCTGACACCCACTGTAGGGTCCAACACACGCGTCAAGCCTACGATACCTTGCGCGTATTCATGCGATCTCAAGTCAATTCGATACGAGAAACCGTTCGAACCGAAGTAGCCAACGGGAACACTAAACCCGGCAACGATCTCTTCTCACTTTTGATCCATGCTTCTGAAGACATGGGAGGCAAGAAGGGCCTCACTGACGATGAATTGGTAGGTTGCCTCATGAGCTTGCTTTGTCAGTAAGGATGTGTGGGCGGTAGGGTGACGAGATGTCTTTCTTTTTTTCTTCATCCTAGATTGGGGACGTTTTCTCTTTCTTGTATGCTGGTCACGGTAGGCATCTTTTTCCGGTCTATCTGATCCTGTTCCGATACGCACATCTGGGGTTTAGATACGACGGCCCACGCCTTGGCGGCAACCCTCGCGTTCCTGGCTCTGGACTTTGACATTCAAAACGAACTTGTCTCACAAGTACGAGAGGTGACAGAAGGCAGAGACAACGACACCTTGGTAAGTGTGTACGCACTCCAAGTCGCATCACCGTTTGGTCTGACTTAAGAACACGTGCATTCTGAATCCTTAGCTATATGAAGATTATGGCAAACTTGACAAAATACTCGCCGCGTACTATGAAGCCATTCGAATGTTCCGTAAGTCACTTGAACAGGTCCATTGACGGCGTTCTCTGAACTTGCCGTGCCGTGGACCATCGTAGCTCCCGGACCGATCGTGACCCGTGAAGCCCATCGTGACGTGATCCTTAACCTCTCAGATAGCAATGAAATGAAGACGATTGTCGTGAAAAAAGGTACTCAGGTAAGTCGTTCTTAGTCTGATTCGTCTATTCCATTGATGCTGATGTGAACCAACGTCATAGGTCGTGATTGATCTCGTCGGGATCCGTAAGTGCACAATCACGGCACCGTCTCTTCATTTCAACCGATTGTCATCTCGACCATGTCTCTAGATTATCACCCAAAATACTATTCTGAACCAGAAGTGTACCGACCCTCGCGATGGTACGCCAAGAAACAGGATCAAAATTCGGACGTAAAGGAAGACGCTGTGGACTATACCGGGTTTAGCTTTGGTGCGTATCGCAGCGGACGTAGGGTCCCATGTGTATCGTTGGCGTCGACTGACGTGACTCCCATATATAAAACGTTAGGTATTCGCTCCTGTATCGGCCGTAAGTACTCAACGACAGAAGCCGTGTGTTTCCTTGCGCATCTACTCCGCGACTGGCGGGTCGAACCCATGTTGGCGCAGCGTCCCAATGGGCGGGTAGAAAGTGTGGATGAATGGCGGGAACGTGTGTTTCAGGCGGATGTCATGTTGACATTGGGTATCAAGGATTATGGCCTCCGTTTCGTGCGGCGTGGGTGAAAAGGAGATGCGCCTTCGTGCCAAAATGATGGGTGATTTTTTTCTGTTTAATTTCTTATCTCGAACCCGCTTTGAAATTTAATGCTTTCCCTCCCCCCCTTGCCTTGCGCTCGTGTTCCACTTTTCCATCGGTCGAGACCGCGACTCTGTATGCCCAACGTCAAGCTGCGATTCGGGAGCAAGGCTTGGTTGGACTGTTCCAACCGCGCATGAGCTACTGCATGCCATCACGCGAGGTTCGAGCTGCCAGAAAAGAGCATGATATTTACATGGTAACATGGTATACAAAACTTGTCCTTGCAATGTTCACATCCTCCTCCTCCTCCTCTTGAAAGCCCTCCATGACAGGTACCAGAACGCACTCAACAAACCTACTGGCGGGAGTAACCAGCTCACTATCCATCCCCATCCAGCCGCCCTCTCTAGCTTCCCGAGGCATGACATTACCTCCCCGTCGAGATCCGTGAGCGAGCCTGAGTTGTCAATGACGAGGTCGGCGTATGCGACCTTGGAAGTGATTGAGAGCTGTGAGTTGAGCCGGGAGGACGCATCAGCGCGAGTAGATTCGTCCCGGGCCATGAGACGTTGAAGTTGAAGTTCCGGAGAGCTAGCGAGAACAGGGTGGTGATGCAACACACGAAAAACGAGAGTGAGAAGCCCGACGTACCAGTACACCACGATGGTCCTGCCCATCCACTTCCATAAGCCCCCTTCAATCAACAGCGGGACGTCCACCACAACGATCTTCTCGCCACTTAGCCAAGCCTTGAGAACGCCCCAGAGGATTGCCCGTGTGACGGCGGGGTGCACGATCCCGTTCAGAACCTTCCGCTGTGTCTCGTCGTTGAAGATGATATTGCCAAGCTTCTTGCGGTCGATGGGGCGGGTATACCAGTCTTGCTCATCAGAATGTAAACCTCGTGTCGAATTCACAGAAGAGGGTAAGAGTACACCCTTCCCGAAAGTTTGGACGATTTGTTTGTGCCTGCGAGTGCCGGGCTCGACGACTCGTCTCGCGATTAGGTCTGCATCAATGATTGGGATATCATGGGAAGCAAAGAGTGCGGAGGCGGTTGATTTTCCCGTTGCTATACCGCCAGTGAGACCGACGACTTTAGGTTGGAAGAAAATAAGTGTGTGTTAAGTTGTAATAGAGGGAGAGCAAGTACCGAGCATCCGAGTACTCGTTGGATAACCAATGAACTATGTACTTGAATTCAATCCTTGAGCAGACTCGCGTTGACTGTTTGCGTATTCTACTAGTTCGGAAGCCAACCAGGTTCACCAGTTCTTCAAGCTGTGTTTGGATTCATATGCACACTCGTTGTGTCCATGTTTCTACGGTCTTACATCAACGTACAAGTTTTAAATCTGTCACCATAGAAGGTTGATATCCAAGATCCGCAAGACCACCATTCAGCCAGAGAACGTGAAGCTGAATTTGAACGGCGCAAGCTCATCATCTCTAATGGGAAGGGGAGCAAGCTCAATCTGTGCGATGATTTTCATCAACAAACAAGTGCTTTTGGATCGATACAACTCGGACTTAACGGCTGTTCCATTCAATTTCCATGCCCTACCAGTGGCCCCGGGAGTGCGTGTATCTCGGATACTATGGATCATCGATCAGGTATCAGCATGCGTGGTAGTTATCAGTTCTGGCACTTACTTACTAGTAATACTTGTCCGTAACAGGGAAAATGTACCACACATGTGAATCCGAAGAGGCGGGGCTACCCTCAGAGGTGAAAATGCTAGCATTATTCTCTCGAGCGTTCAGAGCGTAATCCTTCTTGCCATCGTTCACGAACAACCGGTAGAAATCTGTGGCATCATCGAAGTTTTGTACTGTCCACTGGAATGTGCGCGATGACACGTTGAACTTGGGGCCATCAGAGATCTCGCTGATAAAAGCCAACATACCTTGGCAACCGCACTCTTCGAAACAGCTTTGATAATAGGCGGATTGGAATCATCTAAACCGATTTTGTATGAATCACTAAACGGCGTGATGGTGCCAAAAGCCTCAGCAGTCAACGACGCGGTCATGAGAGTGGAATGGGCGGAATTTGAGGCCTTGAGATACTAACGCGTCGTCATTTTGAGTTCATAAGAGCTACCGTAGATTAGGTCTCACAACGAGGCATGCGTGACTTACCCCCAGCACCATAACTCCAATCTGAATTGAGGCTCCACGATGGGGTATAAGAGGGTCACAACCTTACCGAAAGCCACAACATGTGTTCTCGAGCTTCCGAGTCTTGGGCGCACACCGTCTCCCAAAGTGGGGTTTTGACGTACTAGGCTCCATGATGGGATGTAAGAGGTGCACAACCTATTGAAAGCCACTGAACATGTGTTCTCGAGCTTCCGAGCTCTCGGTCTTGGACGTACACCGTCTCCCAAAACAACGCTCATATGATCTACGTCTAGTAAGTCTTCGGTTCGGGTGCATTCGCATGATATGATGTCTGCTGAACACGGTGACCTCGCTTAGCCAGCTGCTGCCATCTGACCAGAACTTTCCGTAAAATTGGTGCCATTGTTCTTTAGAGCCGCATCTCCTGGATCCATAGAGTCTAGCTCAAGTTGGGTCAAGGTGCCAAAAAGAGCTCCATCGAGCCTAATATTACTCAGCGCTGTGATGGGTAACTTCCCATCATGAGATTGATCGTTCTCCACCCGCAATCACGGTAGCTCATGCACAGAAAGACTCAATAAGGATTCGGGACATAAGCCTACAGGCATGGAGAAAGGCCAGAACACTCGTTATGTACGAAATCAACCATCCCATGCCAGTTGTAACTTGTTGAACTTGGACAGGAACTCCTAGAAAGACCCTCCAGGCTGGACCAAAATGAGGCTCTCTTATCGATCAGAGTAATCGCCTCGGTGGAATGTTCGAACTTTGATAGGAACTTCTGTAACTACCCCTGGATCGAGATGGAGCTCTCTTATCAATCTGAGAAATCGCTTCTGTGGGGTGTTCAGCATGGGTATAAGTAACGTATGCTTCCCCGGCTTTCGTTGGGACGACCAGTTCTCTCACCTCCCGTCAGTGATCAACTAGAACCCAACCCACCAAAATGCCAGTAAGCATTCCCCTGCCTTGGCTATCCATGCAAGCTCTGACCCAGCTGCGACGATGCTTCTTGCTTTCTCGCTCTGCGTAGTTGTCTAGTAACCTCGCAATGCGAAATGCCATCGCAAAGATCAAAGTCATTTGTGATGACAGCGAGGGCAGATCTCAGTTCTTTCCTTTTGGTACGGAAAGCTAGATGTGTGTTGAAGGTCTCGATTATTGTGAACTTAATATGTATCTTACTCTGCAGGTGGAAGTGGTTACAAAGCCAGCGTTACTCACTACTTCAATAGTAGCACGGAGGTATCAACTTGCGCTGTCCAGCCTGGATCAGTGAAGGATCTACAGTCGATCGTAAGTCGTTTTAGATAGGTTTCTCTGGAAGCGATCTGGCAGCAGAATGAACATGCAATATATTAGGTCAAAGTCATCGCAGATACCCGTGTTCCCTTCGCGGTAAGTTCTCCTTTACTTGTCAACGTCAGAAAACTAACATGTTCCTTTCTCATTTCAGATTAAATGCGGTGGACATTCCACTAATCCTGGGTTTAGCTCCACTCAGGGCATCCAAATCTACCTGGTTCGCTTCAACAAGATCACTATCCGTAAGGAGGGAGAGACAGAGCTCGTAGACGTCGGGGCTGGATGCCTCTTCGAAGAATTATACCGCGCACTAGCTCCTCACGACCTCAACATCGTAGGTGGTTCGGGCCTCGCGGGAGTCGGAGTAACGGGCTGGATGCTAGGCGGTGGGTACTCGACCAAGACGAGTCAATACGGGCTGGGTGTAGACAACATCGAGGCTGCGAAAATTGTCCTGCCGAATGGAGACTTCAAAGAAGTAAGCGCGGACCCGGCGAAGGACCCGGAGCTGTTTTACGCCGTCAAGGTAGAGCGCAAACTTTCTTCTGGAATACACTTTTGGTTGAGTTTGACGTTTTGTACTCATTAGGGAGGAGGCAACAACTTTGGCATAATCACCGAATTCACGCTCCGAGCTCATCACCAAGGGAAATACTACGTACATTCTGCTCTCACTCCCGTTGATGTTCTCTAAAGTGTTGTATATAGGACTTTGTGCTCACGTACAAAGAACAGAACCACGACGCAGTCAAAGGCGCCATCGCTAACTTTGTTAAGAAAACTGATAATCGAGCAAACATTGAGGCTGCATTCAGACACTATAGTAACCCCGACGGCATCGAGGTTTGTTCCAGCATCTTCCTCCAATGCAAATCTTGTTGATGGCTAAATTGCTTGTCTTGCGTGCCGCAGAGATTTCTGACGGTTCACTGTGTATATGATGGCACTCTGCCTACCGACGACCCTTTCAAAGATTTGAGGGCGATCGAACACACTATTGAAAACTACGGCGACCCATTACCCGGACAGAACACGTATCCGCTCCCAGATCCAAAGGAATCTGAGTCCTCTCCTGGGCCTGGTTCCTTCTATGTGGCCGATACACTGCGCTCATTGGAAAATAAGACATATGATCTGGGCGAACTTCCGCAGGAATTGGAACAGCACGAGCTCAAAGAGGATAAGTACAAGGCTCTCACGAAGTGCGTTTTTTTTTTATTTCATGTGTGATGCCATTGTTCGGTAGTCTCATCACAATACGTCGTCGATGCATGAAACAGTGAGCAGGTTCTGGCGATAACTCAACTCGTAGGCGATGGTTCAGCGCTTCAGGCGCCAACCGCTGACAGGCCCAAGCTACCCATGGCTGGTATTAGCCAGTTTCCACGGTATTCAAATCCCCATTTAGTGTGCTTGCGTTCACGAGTGATATTCTCATTCAGTGGCCGTTGGGGTAACGTGATGGTCAACGAATTCACTCCAGATATCATCAACGAAATCGAGAAGCAATCGTCCGTAAGTATATTATCGCATCCGCATTCACCATCCGTTACTGACCATGTCCACCCTCCACCCCAAACAACAACAAAAACGTTCCAGGAAGCTTCCAGAGAGATCGTAAAGTATAAGGGAACGCGTGTCAGCATCGGCATGTGGCCATTTACCAAGGACATGTTTAATAAGGCGACCTCCTCTGCCTGGCCTCACGAAAGAACCAAGCCCAACTATCCGATCATCGTGTACTTCACGTGGGAGGGCAAGGAAAACGATACATATTGGGTCAACACCATGACGTCGACCTTGAAGAAACTCAGAGACAAAGTTCACGCGGACCATCCCTCCTCTAGAGATCTCCCGTACTTCATTAGTACGGCGCTCGCGGAAGCGACGAGCGTGGAGGATCTTTACCGTGGTAATCTCGACGAGCTGAAAAGGTTGAGAAAGAAGTACGACCCGAAGGGTGTGATGGATTTGACTGGTGGGTTTAAGATCCCTCTCCCTGTGTCGCATTAGTGTACCCGTACTTCTGAGGAGCCGACGGATGCAGCGAAGGAAAGAGAGGGGTAAGCAAGTTGAACGTGGTTCTACATTCGATAGTCAATGTGTGTAGGATAACGATGTGTATTATCCCCCGGACGTGGTGTATTCTTTGTATCCGAATATCAACAATTCCCGACAGAGACTCGAGAAGATTTACATGAACTTCTGAATGGCCATGCTGACTAATCTTCAAAGTTAGTATCAGCGTAATTGTGGGCCTTCGCAAATTGTAATGACGCCATGACGCCAGCAACACCACTCCCCCCTCTGAGTCAATTTCCAACCCGACTTCTTGAGCTCTCGCCTGATATCTGCAATGCATATATCATCATCTTGAGATTCGAAGAATCTGTCCAAACCCATTCGGATTCAAAGACGGTAACATTATTGATGTACGCCAGAAATCCTGGGGTACTTGTTACTGCATGGGCCTTCAAACGAAGCACGGAAAACTGTCGCTAAAGAAGTAGTGTCCTGTGCGACCAAGGATGCGTTAGAATATACTGGAAAGCTGTACCTTGACCACTATATTCGTGCTTGTAAGCTTTGTCCTGTCATCCCTTGCTGGTCGTCATCTTAAAGATAATTCAACAGTCAAAAAGGTTAAAGGTCGTATACCCGTGCAATCCGACTCTTACCCTTCGCGGCACTCTTTCGATGACATACAGCAACTGAAGGGTAAGGGGTGAAAACAGCCTCCACAGGACCATGCGGTTGCGAAACGGCGTGTAAGTCAGTTATCTTGTCACTTTTGCAAACCAGCGACCTTTCTCCTCTTTCCAAGGTCCTGGCCCGTGATGGGTACCGTTGCGTCATCACTGGGCGTTATGATAACTCTTTGGTAGAATCAAGGCCAGACCTTGAAGAAATGGCTGCTGCCGATGGGAGCACTGCGACGCAGTGCGCACACATCTTCGATGCATCTACCAGTGAAAAACTCGGTGGTCAGGGTGGCGACAAGGTACACTTCTCCACTTTGTTTGACATATATCCTTATTATCGGTGCAGAAACAATATGCTGCCTCTGTGTGGGCCATCATGGATCGGTTTGGCTATAATGATATTGCTGAAAACCTGAACGGCAAAGGTGTACATCGCCTCGAAAATATCTTGACATTAGATATGGTTGTGCACAATAGTTTCGACAATCTGAAACTCTGGTTGGAGCCTACAGTGAGTATTCTGTAACTTATTCCATGTAAAACACATCCGAGAGTTTCAGGACGAGCTACATACATACAGAGTCATGGCACGACATCACACTTACCTCAGTGGATGCAAGACACTTGTGAAGTTTACAACTGAGGATCCTGAAAACTTACCCCTTCCATCACCCGATTACCTCAAAATCCATGCAGCATGTGCCAAGATTGCTCATTTGTCAGGGGCTGGCGAGTATATAGACCAGATCTCAAGGGAGCTTGAAGATACCAAAGTTCTCTCCGAAGATGGTGCTTCTGCAGAGTTACTTGGACATCTTCTCACTCCTTTCAGTCAGGAAATTTCGGTCCACTGATGTCAGTTCTTCCATCTTTTTCCTCCTGAATTATCAACTGTTGGGCCTGAGATCCAGTTTCGTACCCGAGTTCTAAAAAGCTGAGCCGGCCTGATCGAAATCAAAATCATCAACTCATCAAAACGTCCGGTGGGCCACTGCCCCCGTTCAGGCCTTCAGGTATAGTACCGTTGTTCGAGATCTCGGCGTGTACGTCGTGTATGTTTGTGTGGCACTACCAGTATGCGTGACTCGGTGCGCGCAGAGGGGGTGACGGCGGTGACGGCGGGAATCAATTAAATACGGTTATCATACCTTTCAAAACGTTGAAGCCATCGCTCTGAGGCCTCAGAACGTTGGAATACGGAAGG
>JBBPRD010000796.1:0-10149 GCA_038092855.1 Boletus piedmontensis | reverse complement strand
AGCATGTCATGGTAATGGAGATTCACTGCTATTTAGAGCATATCACACTGTCAACTGTGTGCAAACTTGCTAAAAAGGGCCTAGTTGTACCAGGGACTGCAGGCTGAAGCATTTGGTGATATTGTCTATAGTGACATCTAGGGACCAGTGCCCATTTTGACCATTGGTGGCCAATGTTACTACATCACTTTCATGGATGACCACACACAATTCACCCAAGTTTACCTATTGTGCCAAAAATGTGACATGTTCAAGGTGTATCACAGTTTTGAGGCCTGGCTTGACTGTCAGCTCACTGCCAAAATAAAAATCCTCCACTCAGATTAAGGGAAAGAGTATAATGGCAATGAATTTGTGATATACTTACAGCAACAGGGCACCATGCAGCATTTAATGGTGCATGATACCCCACAGCACAATGGTATGACTGAGCACATGAATCACATGATCCTTGAATGTGTGCACATGCTCCTGCATGCTAGCAGGTTGCTGAAATACCTATGGGGAAAAGCAGCATGCCACATCATATGGTTAAAAAACCACTTATCTATGAAAGTGCTCAATGGAAAATCATCATATGAGATCACCATGGGACACACACCCAATTTGAGTAGTGTGCACAAGTGGGGCTCTGTTATTCATGTTAAAACTGGTTAAGGGACTAAACTTGGAGGGCTGGTCAAAGAGGGCTGGTGAGTAGATATCAATGACCAGACAGAGTACTTATACTGTGGATATGAGAGTGTTTACTGCTCTGTGGGGGAATTTTTCTTTGTCAGAATTGAGAGTGTCTTCTTTGTAGGTTAAAGCAACTAGAACTGGAATAGATAGTTTCCCAGACTGCTTTACCTTCCATAGATCACACACTATAAGCTAGGTATTTAGGCCTAGGCAAATATAATCACTAGATCTGCAGTACTAGGGTCACTTAGACAACAACTTAGTATAATGAGGTATATGGGTTGTTTCCCAATTCTCAACTGATATTTATGGATTGGGGTGGTGTTGAGCTAAGATTGGGTAGTCTGGTTAGTAAGGGTAGAACAGCAGTAATAACACACAAGTAAGATACTAGTCAACACTATAGGGTTACTAGATATATAGTAGTCTCAAGTGTAATTACTTTGATTTCAGTAAATTGCCAATTTAAATCAGTGATTTGGTCTTGTTTGGTCTCATTTGTGCTTATGTGTGGTGGTTGGAATATTGCCCTATTTATCACAATTTATTTGGATTTATTGGGTAGAGTTCCTAGAAGTAGTTAGTAGCTTTGTGGCACTAATCTGATGATATGGTAAGATGTTAAGATGTCAAGATGTTCCAGAACAACTGGACACTAATCACACTACACTTGGTTCACTTAGAGAGGTTATGTAGCCTCAATCTTTATTAGCAATACTAAGGAGAGTGTATTTCAAGGCTTACTGAGCTGTACTATCATTTATCCCCTAAGGTGGGTAGTCAGCTGTATAGCAGGTTCAATGTAGTACTGGTAGTTTCAATTGTTGGGGATCTGTTCCCTTTTGTTGCTCTGATTAGGGTTTTCTCCCAAAAGGTATCCTATTTTACTTGTCCACTCTTGGATAAAAGTCTTTTACTTCTAACAACTAATCTAGTAGTGCTAAACTATGCCTGGGGTCCTGCTTGAGGTCCTCTGTGGGTTGCCTGAGAGAGGTACTCCAAGTGGTGAGAAAGGCTCAATTTATGAGATTGCTCCCTCTAAGATTCCTTTTGGTTTCTACTTTTTAGTGGCCTGAAAGGCTCTTCTTTTATAGATATTTATAAAGGCTTGGCTAGCCAATCAAAGGCTACTTAGTAGTGCCAAGACCATGCTGAGTCATGCTGAGTTATCCAGGAGTAATGCCAAGCCATGCTAAGTCATGCAAGCTTGAACATTCTAGAATATTCCAGGATTTCTGGACCTTGCTGAGCCAAGCTGAGTCAAACTGAGCTAAACTGGATCAAGCTAAATCAAGCTAGCTAGGCATTTTTCTAATTGAGTCTAGGAATTTCTTGGCTGGCACTCCTAAGCTAGCCTCTATACACTTTTTATGCTATATACTTAATAGTAGTAGAGATTGATTTCAGAGAAAAATATTCATATCTCTTTGAACTCTGGAGAAAATATCATGAAACTTGGAGGGATGACAGGTCATATCAAGGGTCATCTAGCCTTAGAGTAGTAGAAGATTTGGACAGTGGGAAGGGATTGATTCTATTGGATATTTGGGTAGTATACTCCTGATCTTGCATGCAAACATTTTTCTGCAGGTCAGTGGGCTGGTCTGAAGATAAAGTAACTACTGACAAGCTCAATTTGTTCACCGATAAGGAGATTTTAGCTACTCTGAGTCATTGTGTGTTCTTGCCTTTGTTTCCTGCTCTAAATCCTCATCAGCAAGTTATTGCACTATTACAGTGACTCATCATCATTTCTAGCAGATAAATTTGCTTCCCAGAAGTACAAATCTCTCAACATCCAGGAATTTAATTGGGATCTGCAGATGATGTTGTGGGCTTGTTTGGCAATAATGCAACTATCAATGAGCTTAATTTGACCATGGATAAGGAGATTTTGGCCACTCTTGATGTGTTCTGCATTTGTTTCCTGCTATAAATCCCATATTGCATGCACTGTGCCAAATACCCTTCCTGCAAGACCAGGTCATTTCACAAGGATACAAACAGACTTTCAACAAAGGATAAAAGAAGAGAGACTGACTAACTCTGAGTGTTCTTTTGAGTGATCTGGTACCTGCTGAATACAAATGCCCTACTATAAGAGCATATTCACTGCTCTCCAACACTCACATCTTTCTTCTCCTGCCTCCTAAACTAGCCCACTGTGTACAAGCTTGTTCATCTTGTTGAGGAGCAGAATATTTGAGAACCTGGAGTCATAGCCCAATGTTATATAAATTGTCATGTAGAGCAGTGATAGAAACAGGCTGGTCATGATAGATAGCAAACCAGTTACCAATCTCATCAAGAAAGAGTGATGGAGTTTCATGGATAAGATCAAGTAGTGAAAACAGTGGCATTGAGCAATTGAGGCTGTTCATGCATCAGTAACTTTACACATTACTTATTTAAGCTT
This sequence comes from Boletus piedmontensis, assembly GCA_038092855.1. NCBI lineage: Eukaryota > Fungi > Basidiomycota > Agaricomycetes > Boletales > Boletaceae > Boletus > Boletus piedmontensis. Next base: position 7,052 of record JBBPRD010000796.1, on the reverse strand, counting down.
ATTTGCTGCTTATGCAATCTTAATACATCTAGTATATCTTAACTGACACTAGTACTGTAAACAAATTAAGCCAAATAGCTGAGATCAGGCACATCTTTCACATCTTATGGAGCTTATTAGCAGACCCATGGTAAGTCTTGCTAGCATGGTAAAATGACCAAGTAGATTTAGATGTTAGATAGTTATTAAGATCACTTAGAAAAAAGTAGTACTAAGAAACTAATTTGAACATATGATGATCTGAGTAGTGATTAACATAGAATCCATGGTAGATATCTAAAGAATTGTCATATGTAACATTCTCTAGAGCATATGTGTTACCAAAAATAGGTAGTAGGTGGACATTGCATATAATGCTCTTAACTGGAACAACAGCAAGGTGCTTTATACTATCCTCAATGACAGAGGGTGTGACCATCCACATTGCCATCACCTCATCTGGCTCATCAGCAATGTGATTGAACCATTGTAAGGACTAGCTGGATTTATTGTCTATGGGGGTCATTATCTGGAGAGAAAATGAGAACATCATCCATGTAGATGACAAGCTATCCTTCCACAATGAAATTGTGAAAGAAATCATTCATAAGTCATTTAAAGGTTGGGAATGGGATTTATAAGATTAATAAATATTATGGTGAGTTTGAAAAGGCTTTTGTGGGTAATGAAAGTCACTTTCCATTGATCTCCTTCTTTGATTCTCATATTGTTATATCTCCATCTTATGTTAAACTTGGTAAAGATCTTGGCATCTTTTACTTTAGGAAATGAGAATTCAAGACTAAAGAAAACATAATATACTACTAACTACTTACAGTATATACAGTGGCTCAAAAAACTGTCTGCATGTTTGGTCATTTTTCACTAAATGCATGATTCCCTAATAACCCCTAATCCTTACCCTAATATATTGGTATATGAAATGAAGCACTGACTCCTGGCTTTCTAACCATTCATATCTCAAGACATATGAATAAGATGTGATGAAATGGCAGCCATTTCAAAACAGTGACTCATTCAGACAGTTTTTTGACTGTAATTTTGTCTAGATATCTAGTACTTGGTATGAGCTCCTTTGGCCTTCATAACTGCTTCAATCCTTCTAGGCATACTTTCTATCCATTTCTGACACTACTCCTCATCAATCTTTTCCCACTGCTCCACTACTCTTTCCCATAATTGATGAATACCTGTAGGAGCATTTTCATAACTTAAGAGGCATCTCTTGAGGTAATTCCAGGTATGTTCAATGGGATTAAGGTCTGGAGATTGTGCAGGCCAGTCCAGAAGCTTGATTTCTTGCTCTTCAAACCATCTTTGGGCCCTTTTAGAGGTATGCTTGGGATTAGTATCTTGTTAAAAGATAATGCTATCTTCAGGAATTCCAGATTTCTCCATGCTTTGCAATAGCCCCTGCTCCAAAATGGCCACATACTGTTCAGCATCCATTCTTCCCTCCACCTCACTCAAAATCCCCACCTCATTCTACCCTATGCAGCCCCATACCATTAGTGAACCTCCTCCAAACTTCAGTGTACCTTGGACCTCTCTAGCAAGTAGTTTTTCTCCTTTCTTTTTCCACATATACTCTTGCCTATCTGACCCAATTCTATTGATCTTGGTTTCATATGATCATATAACTCTCTTCCAGTCCTCCACAGTCCAATGCTGGTACTTAAGAGCAAAGGCTAATCTCCTTTTCTTGTAACCACTAGGAAGTAGTGGCTTTTTCTTCTTTACCACAGCCTTTAAAGAGGCTTTCTTGAGAGTATTTCTAACAGTCTGAGGACAGATGGAAGTATCAATGATGATGTTGATATATTTAGTAGCATGAACAGCATTCTTGGCCTTGCCACTAATGATTTGCTGGACAATAGCTCTTTTATTGGTAGGGGTAAGCTTAGAAGGATGATCACCATGAAGCCTAGTCTTCTCTGGCTGGAGTTCCTGAGGAACCTGGCATACTGTAGACTTCCCTAGGCCAGTTTGGGCAGCAATTTTCCTAGAGGAAAGCCCATGAGAGGAGAGAGAGATGATATTGTTTCTTTGAGAAATGGAAATGGGTTTCATAGTGATGGTGGGAAAATAAGTATGGAATGATGGGGTTTATATATGTTATCTGATACTCAATTACATAATGGTAATATAATAGAACCCTTTCCAAATGTATGTAATCATATTATAGCATGCTAGAGTCCAATATATGTAATCAAAACTTAAAGTCAAAAAACTATCCAGATGAGTTACTGTTTTGAAATGGCTGCCATTTCATCACATCTTATTCATATGTCTTGAGATATGGATGGTTAGAAAGCCAGGAGTCAGTGCTTCATTTCATCTACCAATATATTAGGGTAAGGATTAGAGGTTATTAGGGAATAATGCATTTAGTGAAAAATGACCAAACATGCAGACAGTTTTTTGAGCCACTGTATAAGGTAAAGGCTTTGTGGAGTAGTAATCTGTCTAATATGGTAATTTGTTGGTGGTGCTTCACTTAGTTCACTCAGATAGTTATTCAAACTCAATCTTATTGTTTACTAAGAAGTTGGCAATTCAAGGCTTATAAATGAACTATCACTTATTCCCTTTGGTAAATAGTAGAGTAGCAGTGCTGGGATGCTGGTAGTGTAGATTGCTGGGGATCTGTTCCCTTTTGTTGCCCTATTTAGGGTTTTCTCCCAAAAGATACAGTATCCTATATTCCCTGTCTTACTTCTGGTGACACAGGTATATTTGCTTCTAACAATGTACCTAGCAGTACTATGGTGTGGTAGTTTCCTGATCAAAGCTCCTTCTGGTAGCTTGAGAAGGATAACTCCAGATGGGTTGAGAAATCTACTGAGTAGGAACTCTCTGGTGGTAAGAAGAATATGGAAATTCAACTGCACTCTTAGTGGCCTGAAAGCTCTTCTTTTATACTAATTTACAAAGGGCAGTGCCAAGAGTATTATGAGTCATACTGAGTCAGTTTATGATAAGAGTTATTTTGAGTCAGTATGAGTCAGTATAAGTCATATTCTGAGTCATGCTAAGTCATACAAGACTGTACATTCTAGAATGTTCCATAGGCTAGTCTGCATTAGGAATGCCAAGACAATCCCAAGAGAATTCTAAAACAATGAGTTTTTTGCTAATGTATATACTTAGTACTAGTAACAAAGGGAAACTTTGGAGGAAAATATGAATCTCTTTAGTCTTTTAATGAAAAATGAAGAAAATATGAGAGATGATAGATCATATAAAGGGTTATCTAGCCCTAGAGTATTGGAAGATTCTAATCACTTTAAGTGGTAGAATTTTGTCTTTTCAGGTTGGAAGGGTTGGAAGTCTTGATCATGCATGAAACAAGTTTGATGCAGGTCAGTGGGTGTGTTGTTTTTCCCTTTCTTGGACTGCTCATATCATTAGTACTTAATCAACCTTTTATATCTAACTGGCTAATTTGCTAATGCCATGTTTGTTTATTCTTTTATAAAGTCATGCAAGAACATGAATACAATAGGCAGAATAAGCATATACTGAGCACCATATCTTATTGAATTGGTGACTTTTTGTACTTTGGGTGGATTATGAGTTACAGCACTTTGCAAATCTCTGTGGAAAATGCATCACAAAAAGCTCATCAGCTAGAAATTGCTGATGCCAGGACCAAGAACTTGTCTCAGTGAGGGAGCTATGGGCCAGCTGTCATGCTTGCCCTCTGACCTGTCACCCATGCCTCACACTGTCCCCAATTGTTATGCTTGGCCTAGGTAAGGACAAATGTAGACTCAATTGGTCAAGGACAAGAGCAAGGGTTTACCTGTAAGTAGGGCTAAGGGTTCCAGATAGTACTGGATGATGAGGGGTTACCTATAGGGTCAAGGGTTTGAGGTAATACTCAACAAAGGTATGGCCTGATGGTAAGAGGCCCACAGTGGTCAAGGGCAGCATTCACTCTAGAGTAGAACAGAGACTCGCAGAGAGGGGAGAGACAAGTGAAGTTAGATTGAGTAGGTCTAACATGAGGAACACAGTAGCCTACTGATGGGTTTATATACATATTGGAATATGAAGATGACTAAGCAGTAGAAGGTAATAGAATGGAGGAGAATGCTTAGTCACTGTATGGGCATGGAACACAAAAGAATAGTATAGAACAGGAATGACAAAGAAAGAAAAATAAGTGGGTTGTGGGAGTGTTTGATTGTGTGACCTCATAGAGATAGAGGTTTCCATAGGCCAATACTAGTATGAAGTAAGTTGAAATGAAGAAAAGAAAGAATTGTAACATGAAAGGAAAAGAAGTCATAACATTATCCCCCACATATATGCAAGACCATGATGTAGTGTACTCTGTTAAAAGTTGAGGCTATAATGTCCAGGGGACCCTGTAATGTTGGCATAGGCAGTGTTGTCCCAGACATTGTCAGACTTGATATTGGGATCAGTAGACATATGAGGAGTAGGAACCCAAGGAGGGGGAATGTAAGGTCAGTGTGGTTGGACAGTATGTCAACAAGGAATAGGGGCAGGGATGCAGTAGAGAGAGGATAAGGATGAGATCAAGGTTGCAGTATGAGAAGAACCAGAGAATGAAGCTGAAGTCTTTTGTTGTTTGGGGCAACAAGAAAGAAGATGACCTGGGGCCCATTTGGTACAGTTAGCACACTGATATTGATCACAGTTGATCTAAATATGACCCAAATAGCAGCACTGGAAACAGATGTCACTGTAACAAGGGTATGAAGGGGGAAGAGGTACAAGGCTGTGTTCTCTAGTCCAAATTGCTTTAGTCTGTTCTAAAATGGCCAACTTGTCAGGATTGAGAGAAGAGGAGAAAGCTTCAGGGGACGAAGAAAGGGAGAGTTGATCAATCCAGGAAGTGATAGTGTAAGTGCAGGCTAGGTGGAGTTCCTCCAAATATTGTTCTATATCCTCAACAAACTCTGTCATCCTGAGCTGATACATGAGGGCTATGATGGCTTCTTTGATATGTTTATGGATTTCCTGGAGTTGTGCTAGTTGCAAAGCTTGGTCAGCATACATGGTGCGGGGAAGATGAATGGCAAAAAGAGGAATACAGGCAACTTGAAGGTAAGCTTGATATACTGTAGTAAGTAAAGGGGAGATCCCATATCTAAATGGGCTGCAATAGGGGTAGCTAAATGAGAGTTCATGAGTGTGGAATGAAGTATAGCAAGTTGGGGGCCATCAAGAAAATTGTTGTGAAGATGATGAGCATACTGGGGAACATCTACTGAGTATATAGCATTGGGAGGATAGGATTTATTACTGGATAGGGACTGGGATCCATGAAGGTCTGGCATTGGAGGGGTGGTGACGTCCTGCTCCCAAGCCCCAGGAGAAAGGTATCTGGGGTGCATGATAGGTGAGAGTAAAACAGGTGGTGGTGAAGAGGGACATGAGATATTGTCAACAATAGAAAGCAGAGTAGAGACAAGGGAAGATGGAGAGGAAATAGAAGAGAGTACAACAGAAAGTGAAGGCATTGTGAAAAAGACTTGATAATGATGGTGGTTACAGGTTAAGAACTGATGGGGTGGAAGACAGAGGGATGATGCTTTTTATAATCAAGGAGTACAGACTGTGAATATTTTAGATCCCACTTAGGTACCCAAGAGTCATCTTCAATGGAATATCCCTTCTATCAGATCAGGAAGGAGCAGTTCTTCGATGTCCCCTGATGTTTGAGAATCTTCTTGATTTTGAATTCTTCTTCACCATCTATAAGTTCCAGAGGTGGTGCTGGAAAGTTCCATCCATGTACAGAATTCTCACAATAGGGCATAAGAAGGGTGGCACAGAACATGGGATAGATCTTCCACATTTTTGGAAGGTGAAGTTGGTAAGAAAGTGGAGAAAGGACTTGAGTAATGGTGAAGGGTCCTTCATGTTTTGGGGCGAACTTTGGATTAGCTACAGATCATTTCAGGTTCTTCGCTTCCAGCCAGACATGATTACCTTTCTGGAAAGGGGTAAAGTTCTTCCAAAAGTACATGCTCATTACCTGACCAGCTAGCTTGTGTGCTGCCAAGGCTTCATCCCAAGTGGCAGTTAGGGCTTTTAAACAGTGTTCTATAGCTGGTGTCAAGATGTCAGGGATAACCGAGGAAAGGGCATGGGGTTCATACTATTGGAATCATTGATTGTGCACTCCATTTTTGTACTTAGAACATTGTGCCACATTGTGCCACATTGTTGTTCTTGTTGTTGTTTGTTTGTTGTTAGCTCCTACAATAGTCGGAGTCCACTGTCTTTGCTTTTCTCCAGTTTCTGATAGTGGACTCCAGCTGTGAGATACCAGCTGCTTAACAGGTTATGAGCCCTGCCCTTTGACCTCTGCGCTTCAAGTGTCACAGCCACTCGAAAATTTTCACCTCCCCTGCCAGAACTCGTTCCCTACACCATTCACACTTCATTTCCACTCCATTTCACCCACATGTCATTCAAAAACCAGCACCATCGCATTCAGCCTCTCAATGGCAAAAACTACACTATCTGGAGTGAAGAAATGAAGGCCCTGTTTCGTTCCAAAGGACTCTGGCACCTCGTTGATGGCAAGGAAATGTGTCCCACTGCTTCTAGAGCTGAACAAACTGCCTAGGATATAAAACAGGACAAGGCAGCTGGGGAGCTGATGCTCAATGTGGCACCAGACCAGTGAGTACACATGAGAGCGGACCAGGACAACCCCACCAAGGCCTGGACTGCGCTCAAAGCGGTTTTCATTTAGCAAAAGGCCAGCAATCACTTTGTGGCCTATGACAAGTTCTTCAGCATCTGGAAACGCGCTGAGGAGACATTGCTTGCACTTGCAGCACAAGTGGAGAAGTCCATGGCAAGGATCCAGGATTTGTGCAGCTCCCAGTTCGACCTGAATGCTCTAGATGACAAGCTGACTTGCATGGCCATGATCCAAGCGCTAGGACCTGAGTTTGCACACTTTACATCATCCCTTGCGCTCCTCACAGACTTGGACAAGGACAAGGTGAAAGCTGCATTCCAGACAGAGGAAATTCATTGCCAACCTCATCCTGATGCCCTGC